>JAQGAT010000245.1:0-42858 GCA_034687845.1 Pantelozetes paolii
AGGTTTGGTTAGGTTTGGTTAGGTTTGGTTAGGTTAGGTTAGGTTAGGTTAGGTTAGGTTAGGTTTTTTTTTTTGTAAATTAATTTATTGATTGTTTTGCCCCTAACCCGTTAAACATCTTAGGGGCATAAAATTAAATAGTTTACAAGTGCTTGGTAATGAGTTTGATAACCGTAAGTAAATTAATTAGTCTACAATTTTAGTGATAGAGAATATAATAAAGTAAAATTAAAGTAATTATAAATAGTCGTTCTAAATATGGTTATACAATTAGAATGAAAAGAAAGTAAATAAAGTAAATAAGAGTAAATATATATATAGAAGTATAATAAGTGAAAAGCTTAAGTAAACAAAGTATAAAATAAATTTTTAACAAAATATTTCGTTTACAAAAATGGTTATTTGATTATATGTTTTAAGTATTCCTGAAAATGGATGAAAATGTTTTCGTCTAAGAGTTGGTTAAGAGTGATTGGCCAGTGAAGTCCAATCGCTTCTACTTCTTCGATGAAAGCCTCTCTCTCCAGCTGAAAGAATGGACAGGAATAGATCCGGTGTTTAATATCATCGATTTCATTCACGCAATTGACACAAAAAGGGTTGTTGTATAATTTAAAACGGTGCAGATATTGATTACATTTTCCGTGACCTGTGATTACTTGTGTAGAATAAAAGTTGTGATTTAAAAAGTTGTCAATGTTTAGTCTGTATTCAATCGTAGGAATGAATTCATGTGTTAGGCGTCCCTTTGCTGAGTTGCTCCATCTTGTGTTCCATATCTCAATGTTCTTATCAGAAATCAGCCGTTTGATTGTTGAAGCAGGGATTAAGTCTAAGTCTATTCGATTGTGGGATCGGCCAGCTGTAAGTGCCGCAGTTCTCACGGTTTCGATTTTTAGGTCAAAATCATTTGATGTCTTAAGTTTAAACAATATATTGATTGATAAATCTTGCGATCGTTGGCATTGCCTAAGAATATTTTGTACCAACGGGTTCGTTGAGTTAGGATTTGAAATTGCCATAAGAATAGATGGATTAGTGATAATGATAGTGGTATCCCTGGCTTTGAGTTGATTGATTTTATCAATTGCATTGTGTAACGTGTGTAATCCTATCTGGAAGTCTGTACACAGATTTGATGTTTTAATCTTCTTCTGGAGTACATTTTGGTTGTCTTTATATATCATATAGGCTCCTCCGCCGTTTATGTGTGACTGTCCTTTTGCTGATTGTGCGTATAAATACAGTTGATAAACATTATTCTCCGATTCTGTTGTGTTGATCCTGATTCTGGAGGGAATCGGCGGCAGATTACGTACATCTTCCGGACGTTGAATCAGTTCCAGTGATACCGGCGTGCCGTCCAAGTATTGGTTGACGAGTTGGTGCTGAATATTGTGTTTAATAAAGTATTTAATTGCAATTGATTTTAGATATAGATCTATTGGTAGAAGATTGGCCATCACTTGGACCGCGTCAGTGGACACAGTACGGTAGCCTTTGATGATTCTGAGTCCTACTCTCCTTTGAAATGTTTCCAATGGTTTTAAAACAAATTGTCGATCAATCGCTTCGGCCCATACTGAACATCCATAGCTGATCATCGGTAAAATAGACCCTTTATATATGATTTCCAACGCTCTGCTGTCTAATCCAAACTCATTCCTGGCGAACCTTAAAAGGTTGTTGAGGACTATAGAAGTTTTTGTCTTAATTGAGTTGGCATGGGATCTCCATGTCAGCTTGGCGTCAATAGTGATTCCTAAATATTTAAACTCTTTGACTAGAGTCAACCCTTGATTGCCGAATCGGAGCGCTGGAGTTGGAGTGTTCAGTCTTCTAGTAAACAGACAGGCGTTGGTTTTTGAGACATTAAAAGATAGTTTGTTATCTGTCCCCCAATCGTAAATCTGTTGTAGTTTGCGATTGGCCATCGTTTCTAATTCTTGTATATTATCCGCGTAGACCATAACTATTGTGTCATCTGCAAAACCATTGATCTGAATGTTGTCTTCTGCTAAGTCAAAGATGTCGTCGTAGCATACGTTCCAGAACCATGGACCCGAGGCGGATCCCTGTGGTGTTCCGATGTCTATGTTTCTCGAGGTCGAGGTATTCATATGCCACAGATCAGCAGTTCTATGAGAGAAGTAGTCTTCGATTAATTGATATAAATTCTGCGGGCATTTCTTTTTCTTCAATTGGTGTAATATTTTCGGCCACCAGGCGTAATTGAAGGCACCGCTGATGTCTAGGGACACGACAAGAGTGAAACCTTTTCGCTGAAATCCATCTTTAATACGGGTTAACAGTGAATGGAGGGCCTGCTCTGTCGAGACTTGTGGTGTGAACCCAAATTGTTGTTCGCTAATCAATCGGTTTTTCCGAAGATAATCGGTTAAGCGGTTTATAATTAGTTTTTCTAAGATTTTGGCCATTACTGGTAGTAAGCTTATTGGCCTGTATGCGTTAGGGTCTCTGTAATCAGATTTTCCTGGCTTTGGGATGACTTTTACAATTGACGATTTCCAAGCTTTCGGAAATACTGACATCTGAAGGCATTTGTTGAACACTAGCGGCAGAAATTCCGTGTCCGATGTATGGAAAGCTTTAATTATATCGGCGGTGAGACCATCCAATCCTGGACTCTTCCTGCTGTTTTGACAGTTTATAACTTCAGTGACCTCTGGAATTGTAAACAATGGCTCGTCATTTCCTCTGTAATCCGGGTTTGTCTTCATTTCGTCTAAATTATGTCTCATATTTATGTGATTAGCGTTCTCTGGGATTTGATTGTCTATTGGAAAGAAAGTTTGAAAGAGATGTTGAGTTATATCAGTGCTGTTGGTAAGTGTCTGTCCATTTGGTAAGACTAATTCACTGATTTCTTTGGAATTAAGTTTATTCTTTGCAATTTTATACACTAATCCCCATGGATTATCTCTTGTACTTTCGGATATGAAATCGTTCCACGAGTCAATTCTTGTGGTTATAATTAAACACTTATACTGATAACTGGCATTTAAGTATTCATTACGAAGCGTTTGGCGACGGTTAGTGACACATCTTTGGTATTTTCTTGGGTAAGACAGTGGGATAGTGGTCTGTGACCTACTGACCCACATTTGACTTGTGGGTCAATGACCTGCGGTTTTGGCGCGAAAAGCTGTTTTTGCGCCAAACGTGGTTTTGGCGCCAAATTGCTCAGCGGCTTGGCCTGAAGTGGGGATTCGTTTAATGGCGTTATATTTGAAGGGTTGAGTGACCGGTTGGTCTGTCTTGTAGGTGTTTGATGTCCAGAGCTATTGTTTTGCGGGATAATTTGAGTTAAGATTTGGTTACTTTGCGAATGGTTTAGTCGAGAGTTAGGCGTTTTGTTTGGTTTGTTATCCATAGTTTGTTTTAGAGATTATAATGTTTTGAATTCTTTTGAAACATTCGCAACTCCCGCTAAAGACTGTGTGATTGGTGTCCAGAGTTCTGGTATTGTTTCTATTCTTGTTATTGCGATCACAGTTGGTACAGAAGTGCTTTTCTGTTTGTTTGCAATCTTTCGATTCATGTTTTTCTCCGCAGTGGCCGCAAATGCTATGTTTTGTCGGACAGCTCGCTCGGATATGTCCGTACTGTTGGCAGCCGAAGCACCTGATTATATGTAAATAATCTCTGGTGCGGCACATAATATGTCCGACTTTTAGAGTACGTTTTGTGGTTATTATATCTCTCATTTGTGGACTTATGTCTAAAACCCAAGTATCCAGTCCTGACTTTTGCTGTTTTCGAAACTTGAATTTTGGGATCAGATGGTCGGTAATGCTTTCGGAAGGGTTCGATTGGAAGTACTGCTCGATATCTTCATTTCTGGATTTGATTTCTTCTGCTAAAGTGCTTGCATCGAAGTCTGAGTCTATACCATTAATTGCTATTTTGGCGAAAGTTTGTTTAGGTTTTGTGACAATTAAAGACTTATCGGCGGCCAGAGTGGACATAATCTGGTCGACATCTTCTCCTGACTCGCAATCAATGGCCAAGCCCTTTCCGTTTGATATGTTTCGGATATTTTTGATCGATATTATTGATTCCATGCCTTTAAGTCCAGTTTTGGTGGCCATTTTGAGTGACTTTGAATCGCAATTATGATCATTACCTTTGATTATAACCACGTTTTTCGATCTTTTCGGCACTGATTCCCGAGACACCAGAGGAATAGACTTCAGGGCGGCGGCATAACTAGTAGTTGTATTCTGGTCATTGATTTGGTTAAGTTTGTTGGCAATTTGTTGATTTGATGAACACGTGTTTTCACAAATCGATAACAATTGTTGATTAAATGACAACAAATTTGATACAATAAACTGATTTTGTTGAATAACAATTGTATTTAATGAGTCAACTAACTGAATTAAATCTAATTTTACTGCAGTTTTAAGATTATTTACTGAATTGATTGAATTATGAAAATCTAAAACAATTTTTTGAGCGCTAAGCACAAAGCGACTGCTCTCACTGGAGTCCATGACTCGAATGGTTAGGTTAGGTTAGGTTAGGTTAGGTTAGGTTAGGTTAGGTTAGGTTAGGTTAGGTTAGGTTAGGTTAGGTTTGGTTGGGAAGGATTGGGTTATCATAACTTTCAGTTAATATATTATTACTTTTAGGCCTATAATTGCCTGAATGACAGCGGCTTTATTCATATGACTGTCAATCATTCGGTAAATTTTAAAGACCCTGACACAGGCGCTCACACTAACACTATTGAAGGTCAATGGCGTCACGCGAAGGTGTCTTTACCTCGATATCACACATCGAAGAGGTTTTTCGCGGGATATCTCGCAAAGTATATGTTCATTAAGATGTGTCGAAGTTCAGGAAAAGACCCGACCATTGAGTTTTTCAAAGGGGCCGGGTTGGTTTATAGTCCAGAAATTGAATGTGACGGACCAGAGTTAGGAGTAGGTGATGATCACTTAGAAGACATCGATTTATTTTAACAATTTTTAATATATTTCTATAATTTTTATATATTTTTATAATTTTTATGTTTTTTTCATATTTTTATTAAATTTTTCTGATTTCACGCTCTATTGTTGTAATTGTTTTCATTAGTTTCAATGTAAATCAATGGACACTTTGGCCGGGTATAACTCCCGAACCAGACCTCAGCCCAAAAAATGAATAACCAATCCATGATCAGCACCCGAATATCTACCTGTCCACCAAATTTCATCAAGATCCTTTGATGTCCCCATAAAGTCGAGTTATACCTGATCATCTCTATTGCAATGATTGCATCACTCAAACACTAAAACACAGGAAGAGATGTCCTCTGGATATGAAACCTCTGACCACTGGTGCTCTGAGACCGGCGCCAGTGTTGGTCAGGAATATACTCAACGATTTGCGAGTCAAATGTTATTTCGCATCAAATGGTTGCCAATCAGTGATGAAAATGTCTGAATTGGAAAACCACTCAAAGAATTGCATTCATAATCCAAAGAGAGTTTGCAAAGAGTGTGACACAGAGTACGGGACAAACAGTTCTCACAATTGTCTTCAATCACTGAAAAATGAAAACAAGAAACTGAAAAATGAATTGAAAGACATAGAAAAGAGAATCAATGGTTTGCAGTCAGAAGTGAATCCATTTCACACTGGAATGGTTGGACTGACATCAGAATCAGATGAAGACGTCTCTGATATCTCTGATGTCTCTGAAGACATGGATCCATTTTCTGATCCATTTTTTCATTAATTCTGATCTGGATTTTGACTTAAAGTTGAATTCATTTATTCATCAATTGATTAGAAAAATGAATAAAAATACAAATTTTTAAAATTCAATTCATTTTAATATTTATTACAAATTATTTCAATAATAAATGAAAACTCAATTAAATATTTGTAAATTAATATCAAATACCCCTTAAATACAAGAACTAAAACTTTCCAACCCTTTCCCCGATCAGAGACTTCTTCATTGAAGAGAGTAAATAGTCGTACCATTCCTTACAATAGTATGGATTCACAAGTATCTAAAATTTTGACTTTAAATAAATGACAAACTGTTGAGGAATGGGAGGAATGGGTCAAACATTAAGAATATTCAATAAAAGAAACTATTTTTTTGAAAACTTTAATAAAGTATTGAATTTTTATTAAACACTTCATTAAAACAGAATTACAATTGTGTTTAAAAAATAATTTATAATAATGTCTACAAAAAAAAATCTAAATTGTATTCAAATGATTGAAAAACTAAACATAAATTCATTTATTCAAAGCTTAGGAAACATTTGTCTCAAAGATATAAGACTTAAGGGTTTGGGTCAACACTCAAACCAACCGTCCATTCGGTTAATCATTTGAATGACAGAAATTAAATGAAATATTTTTTAATCAATAATAAAATTGATTTGAAATGCATTGAAATGATGACTAAAACTGCTTTCAATTCTTATCTTCCTTTTCCTTCTTCTCCTGATCTATGGTCTCATCGGTTGAACTCGAAGAGGAAGAGGAGGTCGAGGAGGAAGAGCCCGCAGACTCTCTATCGGCGGCCATCTATTCAACAAAACAATACCACAATTAGTATGAAATCAATGGTTGGGTGACTGAAGAGGTCATACCTTTTTGTACGCCATCTCAAAGAGTTTGAGGGATTGTTGTTGTAATTCATTTGTCGTTTCCTTCAGTTTCTCTGGCGTTTCGTTCTCCTTATTGCCCAACACTTCCCGAGTCTTAGCGATCTTTTCCTTCAGTTTCTGTACTTCATCTGAAGGCAACTGTTCCTTAAACTCATCCATTTTGGACTCCGTGTCGTGTATTATACTCTCGGCCTGATTGACGGCTTCCACCACTTCTTTCTTCTTCTTGTCCTCTTCGGCGAACTTCTCCGCATTTCTCACCATATTTTCGATTTCATCTTTGCTGAGACCACCCGAAGACTGGATCACAATCTGTTGCTCTTTTCCCGTTCCCTTATCCCTGGCCGACACGTGAACAATACCGTTGGCATCGATATCGAAAGTGACTTCAATCTGAGGCACACCTCTGGGCGCCGGAGGAATACCCACGAGTGAGAACTGACCTAATATTTTGTTATCGGTAGCCATTTCCCTCTCGCCCTGACATACTTTGATCTCCACCTGTGTCTGGCCATCGGCTGCGGTACTAAACACTTGACTCTTCTTCGTAGGGATAGTTGTGTTTCTATTAATCAATTTCGTGAAAACCCCGCCTAAGGTCTCGATTCCCAACGAAAGGGGCGTTACGTCTAGTAATAGGATTTCGGTTACGTTTCCAGAGAGGACTCCGCCCTGAACTGCAGCGCCGACGGCAACCGCTTCGTCCGGATTCACAGCTTTGGAGGGCTGGCGGCCAAAGATCTCGAGCACTGTCTCCTGAACTTTAGGCATACGAGTCATACCTCCCACTAATAAGACCTCTTGAATGTCAGACTTCTTGACCTCTGCGTCGGTCATAGCCTTACGGCACGGGTCGACAGTTCTCTTAATCAAATCCGCGACAAGAGATTCAAACTTAGAACGACTCAGCTTTAGGTTCATATGTTTAGGCCCTCCCGAGTCCATCGTTAGGTACGGGAGGTTAATGTCGGTCTGCACTGAAGCCGATAACTCTATTTTGGCCTTTTCTGCGGCCTCTTTGAGCCTTTGCATAGCCATTATGTCTTTGGTGACGTCCACCCCCTGATCCCGTTTGAACTCATTGGCCAAATACGTCACCAAAGCGTTGTCGAAGTCCTCTCCACCCAAAAAGGTGTCGCCATTTGTGGACTTCACTTCAAACACACCCTTTTGTATCTCAAGTATGGATACATCGAAAGTACCGCCGCCTAAGTCATAGACAGCAATAACTCTGTCCTCAGTCTTATCCATACCGTAAGCGATGGCCGCAGCGGTCGGTTCGTTGATCACTCGGAGGACATTGAGGCCCGATATCTGACCCGCGTCTTTGGTGGCCTGCCTTTGGCTGTCATTGAAATACGCGGGGACTGTAATGACGGCGTTCTTCACACTAGTGTTTAGGTATGATTCGGCCGTTTCCTTCATTTTGGTCAGAATAAAGGCCCCGATCTGTGACGGACTGTAAAGCTTTCCGTGAGATTCAAGCCATGCGTCGCCGTTAGAGGCCTTCACTATCTTATAGGAAACCATTTTCAGGTCCTTTTGGGTCTCTTTGTCTTCAAATCTTCGGCCAATGAGTCGTTTAGTGGCGTAGAAAGTGTTGGCAGCGTTGGTGACCGCCTGTCGTTTGGCCGGCATTCCGACCAACCGTTCCCCGTCTGCGGTGAAGGCCACGACAGAGGGTGTAGTCCTCGAGCCCTCGGCGTTTTCAATCACTTTTGGTGTCTTTCCCTCCATTACAGCGACACATGAGTTAGTGGTTCCCAAATCAATACCGATTACCACTCCTTGAACTTTGTCTGACTTCTCACGTCTTACCACATATTCATTGCGACAGATATTTAAGACACCATTCTTTGGGATGAGAGGAAGGGTTAGACATAAAAGGGGTTTAAATGACAATCAAATTAATGATAATTACATTAATTGGTCGCAAATGAGTGAACCCTCGGATTGACGACAGTTTGCCCACTGTTTGTGCATTTGTTTGTAAAAGACATGTCTTTCTCATTAAATTAAATAACATTTTGTATTAAATTTCAATTAATTTTAAATTCAAATCAATTTTTAAATTAATTTTTTGTGTAATTAATGTCTAAAACACTTAAAACTGATCACAAATTACACTACGATTTGAACGCAAATTCTGATGCAATCCATGAACTGATGGCTAATATATAGACAGTGATGGACACCATGTGCTCCACACAGGGGGTGGGCTTTCCGGGTATTCATCGCATAGTCGTGTTCAGCGGCTATTTTAATACTATAAAATATAAATTCATCAAGATTAATTTAATTTTATCAAATGCATAAATTTGTAAATAATAAAAGTGATCAAGGTTATATTTAAAATCATTAATTCAGTTATATTTGGCTAATATTCGGGTATTTTCTCATGAATTCCGGAAAATATATTTCAGTTCTCTATAAATGACTTTCTGTTCAACAAAAACAACGTTTAAAACATTTAATGACTTTTTGAGTGACTTTTATGTCAATTAATAATCGCTTTCAACACAAATATAACGTTTGATTATAATTGAAGGCATAATTGGATTACTATTTCAACTAATCATGGTTAATTGGGTTAATTGGGTTAATTGGGTTAATTGGGTTAATTGGGTTAATTTGGTTGTGTTTTAAAGCAATTTAAGTTACTTAACACTAAATGTTTAAATGATTATTAAAATACCCCTTAATATGACGTCATTTATGGTAAGCCCTGAATGAATGCAATTTAAAATCCCTTCAAAACGTGATAATCAAAGATCGGATCCATTGATGAGTTTGTGTGCAAACAATGTCTGTCATTGACTTCGAGGGCAGTAATTGTTTGAGACAGCGGTTAGTGCTGTCAGTATTGACCGGAAAACCCATTCGTATCACAAATATCAGGTCAAAGGACATGGATTGTGGTCTCAATGAGTCGGAAATGAATTTATTAAAACTCTTGGAAAGAGTAACCAATGGTTCAGACATTTATGTCGACCAAAGAGGGACTCGTCTTCAGTTCAAACCGGGACTCATATACGGAGGACAGTTAGACCACGACTGCGGTCGACACCGAAGTATTGGTTATTATTTGGAAATGTTATTAATGTTGAGTCCATTCTGTAAACACCCGATTGAGGCCACACTTACGGGGATTACAAACGACAGAATCGATCCCTCAGTCGATGCCATAAAACAGTCTTCACTGCCATTAATGAAGCGATTCTTTGGTGCTGTCGATGACGAAGAACTGCAGATCACTGTCCAGAGTCGAGGTCTGCGTCCCGACGGCGGAGGATGTGTTGTATTCAAAGCCCCGATTCGTCGACTCTTACGACCGATTCAGTGCTTAGATTCGGGAAAAGTGAAGAGAATTAGAGGAATAGCTTTCGCCACAAGAGTTTCGCCACAAATCGCTAACCGATTGGTCTCTGAATCGAAAGGAATTCTTCTGAAATATATTCCGGATATCTATATATATAGTGATCACCTAAAGGGTCCCAAAAGCGGTAAATCCCGGGGTTTTGGTCTCACTTTGTGGGCGGAGACCACTACCGGTATGTTCTATACCGGAGATGCTGTGTCTCATCCTTCGGGTTCGGGTAAAGAGACCGAAGCCGTGGCCGAAGAGATAGCAAGAGAAGCGACTTCTGCTCTATTGAATGACATATACAGAGGCGGAGCCGTTGAGACACTGAATCAGGGATTGGCAGCACTTTTCATGGCCTTCGGACCCAGAGATCTGTCAAAAGCACTGTTCGGTCCTTTGAGTCCATTTTCAATACAACTCTTGAGACATATTAAGACTTTTGTTGAGTTGACCTTTAAGTTGGAGACAAAGAAAGAGGACATCAATGAAGAGATTGAAGACAAGTACAGAACCGGATCCAAGAAAGTGATGACAACTTGTGTTGGCATTGGTTTCACTAATTTAAGTAAAACTGTTTCATAACTTCAGAAATGATTTGTTTATAAAATATTCATATTTTATGTCATTTTTAATAAAATTTGAATTAATTTTTGATTTCTTTTTACTTATTATTCAATCGTTTTATCGATCATTCAATTCATCGTTAGTTTGCATTGAATTCAACAAAAAAGTTAAATATTATCAAAACATATTATCTTGATCAATTTGATTAAAGTTAATTGAACTGTTAACAAATTATTCTGATTTAATTTCAGTTCAAAAATTTCCGATTCAAGTAATAATTAAAATAAATGTTAAATATATTATAAAAACTATTATTTCTATAAAAGTTGTGAAAACTTCATTGAAGCATATTTGACCAAGCACATCCTTGTACAGTATTTAATCCTTGATATAAATTTGTCAGATATCCCCTCAGATTGAGACCTTCAACAGGAAGTGTTTGATCCAAACATTCAAACATTTTATACATTCTTTACAGAATTGGCACTAATTTTAAGCCTTTCTTAATAACTATTACTATTATAGAGATTATTGAAGAGCAGCACAACCGCAGCGTTGTTCTCCATAGCCTCAGGATAGGCACATGAGTGCAAAATAGGAAAGATAATAGGCTGTGGTGTTAGTGGTCAGCAGTGTTAACCCATTTATCAATTATTCACACTTTTTTGCAATAACTTCTCGACCAATGAATTGATTACAAATAAGTTTTGTTCAAAAAATAATAAGTATTTAAACATTTTTACTGTCATTTCTCACACAAAATAAAATATAATTATATTTTGTGGTAATTATCTTCTCTTTGGTCTCAAGAACTCAAACCTCAAGAACCTCTTATTCTGCTTTTCAGAGACCAAGTGAATAGTCTTTGACTTTGTTTTCAGTTTTAGTAAAAGTTATTTAAAGTTTTGTTTTTCTCAAAAAAAAGTTATTTTCACTGAAATAATGGCCAAAACTTCGCAATTGTTTTACACATTTTTAATCACTATATCAATCAGTTATTCAATTTGTGCCCAAACAGACAAATATATTGAAGATGAGAACCAAAGCCAGAATCCAATAAAGCAAGCACTGGCTGTTTTGGATATGATTACCCGTTTCAATGAGTTCAAGGGTCGAGCTTTGGGTTCATTTCCAGATCCGGTCAACGCTTTGGCAGAACTTACACTATTTGGTGCATTTAAACTGGCATTTGGTATCATCGCTGGCCTGCTAGCTATCGGCGCTGTCTTCCCATCAATGTTGGCCATCGCCGGTATCTCCGGTCCGTTCCTCATCCGTTCGGTGGCTGAAAATATTGGGGATTTAAGTCACTTAGACTATGAAACTGTTGTCCGATCTATACGTTCGCTTCCGGAGAAGTCATTTGAAGCACTGGATGTTAGAGGAGAGGCCTGTCGGTCAAGAGCTGTGTGTGAGATCGGACAATACAGTGCCAAAGTGTTCCCAACAGCGGCCGGTTATGTCCGGGCGTTCGGCAATAAATTGAATTTTAGTGAAAAGTATTTGTCGGCAGTTATCAAAGGCATGACTAAAGCCAACTGTGCCAACGCCTACCGTACCTGTTCTGAATCACCGTTCAAGAAGTTGTCGTATTTGTCCACTTATAACATATTTTAAATGCATTCAAACATTAATTCAAATGATTTTGACTTTTCATTCAATTATTTATGTATTTAATCGACATTTCATTGAAAACAATATTTCAATCATTTATTTATTTAAAATTAATTTTCTTGATCTCAAATCAAATCAATTGTAATATTAATAATCACTTGAATCTCAATAAAGATCTCAAACTTTGAATAATTCGTTTAAATCTTATCAATTAAAATATCTCTTCTGTATTGATATGACATTGGTCATTTCATTCAAGTTTAGATTAATGAGTATTTAACAATATCTGTGATTTCAGGTGTATTTAAAACAATCAATAATAAAATTCATAACTAATTTTGTAAATCAAATATAAATTAAAAGAAAAGTATAAATGATTTCATAGATTATTATAAACTCCAAACCCTTACCACATCTGATGCACAAAACCCTTACAAAAAAGCATTTGTTTGTTGATTACAGGTTTTGATAGCAATCAACTTAAAACTGCTAATGAATTGTGTTTTTCACTAATCATTTCACGCCTTCTCTAACACTTAGTCCGACAACTGATTAATGGATTTAAACTTATTTTTTGAGGCGTTTTTCTCAACAAATATTAAAAACACTAAAAAATATTACAAATATTTTGTTGAAAACGAATAAAAAATGACTGAATTTCTTGTGTACGACAACACTGTGTGCCCGACAATACCAGACCACCCACTCATCACAACTGGTACTGTTCCCGCATATGCACCGCTAGATAAGTGTAGCGACACTGGAAACCCCGACTGTTAAGTCTAAGAGCACTGATAGCCGTTAATCATTTGAATATATTGAGAATCAAACCGTGAATTGAATTGAAAAAACTGTGAAAAAAGAGATTATTCACAAAATTGTGGCACAAAATCGGGAAACAAATAAAATTGAAAAAAATCTCCTTTACTTTTGTCTCACTTTATATTTGCGGCAAAAAAAAATCAAATAAAAAATTTTATGAATTAAATAGTTTTTGAATTAATATTTAGTGAAAGGACTGGAACTCCTCTCTCGACTCGACAGACAGCATATCCAAAGACCCCCCGCTCTCACTGTGAACTCTGGCAGTGGCTCTTCTGCATCGCCAATAGCCCTGTTCTCTGCACTGAGTGCTAACATAACTAATATTTCAAAACTAACCAAAAGTGTTGATACACCCAAAAAGTTATGTCAATTTTAGCACTGGCTATAATTCATTTATGCAATCGCACTGTTGGATACTTGTGGCCGAACAGCAACAACAACATAACTATCACCTGAGTATTAGCATCCAATCTAATGGGGGATAAACTTAAGGCTTTGTAGTGTATGAGTGGGGGAACGGTAGGACGTGTGCCTCCACTCGATAGAGCACATTATAATTTCATATCATTTACAGAATTTTAAAGTCATTTTAAAAAATCATTTTATTTCTTATGTTTTTTAATGTTATTCTCATTTTGTGAACATTTTTTACGGTATTTTATATTTTATTTCAATTTTTATTACAATTTTTGGCTATTATTTAAAAATGCGAATAATTTTCAACTGAATTATCATTTGTTTTAAGAATTTTAAAAAAACTTTTTGTTTGAGATTTGCCTTCAAATGGATTACAATTTGCAATAAATATTGTGTTTATTTTGTTTTTTGGTTTCATTCCTGTTATGCAAAACACTTTTTAGTTTTTAGTTTTCAGTCATTTTTTATTTAACACTAATTTATAATCTCTCGGCGCGTGTATTACAATCACTAATTTGATTCACTGAATCCGTGCCCCTTTCAGCCCCTATCAGTGCCTCTTCAACAACTTGTGCCAAACTCTCGCCTCCTCTCAAAACATTTTATTACATCGATTAGTCCAGACTCTGGAGCTCAGGTGGGCTTTGAAAACATTTTGCTTACAATCAGTTTATTTCCGTCATATCTATCACTATTAATAGCAATTATTGAACGGTTGTGTTGCACCAGACGTTCACATCTTAAACATCATATTCCAATCACTTATCACAAAAGTTTAGACTACTTTCCACTTGTGATGGCATTTAAGCCACTGAACAAACTATTTCGACCCTGGCTTTCAAATTGTGATCAAACAGTCGGTGACTATACTATGAATTCATTTTATAAATGCATTGATTTGTCAAACGATCAAAGTTTTCCATCACTTGTCTGTAATTCTCAACAATATGTTAACCTTTGTGTACCTCTACTCAACTCAAGACAGTGTTGGACTCAGTTGTCTGGTTATGGATACCAAACCGATAGCATTGAATTCAACTGTAATTTGATGAACTTTTTTATGAGACCCAGAGCTAAACAGTCAGATATAGCACCGAATGATTTAACTCTATGTTCAACGACACCAAACTCTCTATCAGACAGAAGTGCAACCAATGATAACAAACACAAGTATTGGTTCTCCAAATATAAGCGTCAAAGACCTAAACGATTCAATTGTCCGCACTGTCAGATAGCCTTCAGTAATAATGGACAACTGAAAGGACACATCAGAACCCATACCGGTATTTGATATTTAAATCCTTAATCACTTAATGACTAAATGTAAAACAGGAATCACAAAAGTAATGCCAAAACAGGAGATTGTTTTGCACTCATAGCCAGTCCTACAAAAATGAAAGCCTTTGAGTTTATTCTTAGTTTTAATCCATATTTTTAGTCAACTTTTTTCATTATTTCTAAAACTTTGTGCACTTTTTGTGTTAATTTCAAACGATTTAAGTGATTGATAAATACCAGACCAGGAACTGGTGATAACGAAATCATTTCTTTACTCTTTTAGTAACTTCTGATCAAAAAAAATACAAATACTTTAGTTTTATTGAAAATATTTTCTTAAAATAAACAAAAATATTATTGAAAAGTGTTGACAGACTTTGTGCTGAGTTTAGCCTTTCTTTAGGTCAATGCCAAACATTTTTGTCATTGCTTTCACTTTCTGTCAAATATTTGATTAAATTCTAGTTTTTTACTAATTATTTGTTAACTCTTGAGGTGAGCGTCCATTTGTTTGCGATCACTCAGATTGTGGCAAATCCTTCACCAGAAATGAAGAGCTCACTCGACACCGAAGAATACACACCGGAATCCGTCCCTATTCTTGTGCTATATGTGCGAAACGATTTGGACGTAAAGACCATCTGAAGAAACATCAGAGGACTCATGAGAAACGCTATTACAGTATCGGTAGTAATGGTGTGGCAATAGATTCAGTGCCACAAACGTCTTCATCTGTCACTTCTTCTTCTTCTTCTTCCTATTCCTCATCCAATAGTATGTCTTCTTTTTATAACTCAATGTATTTTCAAATCAAACATCAATTCTGAAGAAATGATTGATTGATATATTTATAGTAAAGTCTTATTCATCTGAAGTAAAGTTGCTGTGAATATGACTCTAACGTAATGTAAACAAACTTTTTGTGTGAAACTTATTAATGAATTCATAATAATAACAATATTTTGTAATTTTCAAACTTTTTCAGTGAATAAAGTACAGGAAGTTTGACTAATTGTGTTTGTGGTGACTATTACTGGCAGACCTAAGGGCGCCGGCGGTATATTTGCATTATTTCATAGCACCAGCACTTATGTAATGTCTCTTAACTTACAATTGATATTTTTATTATTATTTTTGTTGTTTTCTTTTGCACTTTGTATGCAATTCTTGCGCTTATAAAAAGGCAGTAAGAATCTGACGGATGATTTATTCTGTGCACCCATTGAAAGTGTGGCACTGGAATGAAGCTCTAATAGAAAAGCTACTGTTCCTCAAAGTTGGGTTATATTATAAGTAGTTTTTGGGTTTTTAGAGCAATTGATTAAAGAAAACAAATATTCGTAAACAAAATTCATTAACATTTCATTTGACATAAGAATTACTTAAAGAATATATTTTATGAAATTCTTTGTAAAATTGTATTCAAAATGAGTTTTATTTTAAAATTTTTGGTAATTTTTGTGATTTTTGTTTTGAGTTTAAGTGAGACAACAATAATAGTGAGAAGACGTCTATATTTAAGGCCATCCTCGGCCAGAGTCCGAAGGGCTCATGTAATACCTGAAGGCACTGTCAAACTTGTTGGTGGACTCACCAACTCTGAAGGCAATGTCGAGATATACCATATGGGGCGGTGGGGGTCGGTATGTGATGACGAATGGGATCTCATTGACGCTCATATTGTTTGCAAGTCTTTGGGCTTTCCATTGGGGGCTCTTATGGCCACTAATAACGCACAGTTCGGAAGGACAAGGAGTAAGTATTTATTAAATTTACATATTATTGAAAATAATTTGCATTTAAATCCAAAAATTAGTCATTTTTTAAAATAAATTGTTTTGAAAACACATAAAGATTAAGAAAAATGAAATCATTTAATCATTTTGTGATATATTTATGAGATTTTCATTAATTTATTTGATTTTCTGAATAATTATGTCTAAAACTGATTATAATTTTCTATTATCGATGTAAACAGGGGTTAAAATGAGGGGAAATACAGGTTGATTGAGATGTCGGCGAGGATTGAGTGATATTTTGAATAATTGATTGATTGACAAAAATTGATTATGTTTTTAGAATTGATCTGGATGGATAATGTGTACTGCAGTGGAGGGGAACAGGCGTTGGACAGGTGTCAGTTTGATGGCTGGAAACTTCATGATTGCACTACTAATGAGGCCGCAGGAGTCATATGCAAACTAAGACACAACGACACCAGACCTACCAGTGCTGTGATTAATCAAATTTATAACTCTTCCGATGCCTTTAAAAACAACAACGATAGTAATGAAACCACAGTTTCAAACAACACCGGCAGTGCTATGATTAGCAATGACGCACCTCTGCTAACATCAAGTGCGATGAGTGCCAGCACTTCCAACACCAGAATAAGAGTAATTCAATTGAACTCAAGATTTATTGCACTAAACATAAGACAACAGACATAACAGACATTTCATAACATGTTTTAATGAATACTTTATTTTAATTTCATTTTTATTTATATTTGCTTTTAATTTATGAAAACATTTATAACTGAAACAAAAAAAATGAATTTTTAAATGAATTTCTCGTAAAAAATCAGATTTTCTCAAAAGAAGACATAAATATCCGACTAAGCGGTGGAAGAAATAAATTTGAGGGAAGGGTTGAAGTCAAAGTCAATGATAATTGGCATTTGGTTTGCGGCGACGGATGGGGTCTATTGGAGGCAATGGTTGTTTGTAGACAATTGGGTTTGGGTTATGCGGCACATGCCGTACAAAGTAGTGCTTTTGGAGGACAGAACTTGTCGTTAGTTTTGAGTGGAATTAGATGTAAGGGCTTTGAGAAGAATTTAGCCGATTGTGCAATGAATTCATTGGGAACTGTTCACAAATGCCCGGCCATTCACAACAACATTGCGGGAGTTATATGTACTTCGGGTATGATTTTCAACATTAACTCAAATAATGATTTAAACATAAATATATGAAATGTCAGAACTACCAGACCTCGTGCCCGACGAGAAGGAAATAGAAGCGTCGGCTTATTTAGAGGACCGGATGTTAATGCTATTGCAGTGCGCTTTGGAGGAGAACTGTTTGGCCTCTTCTGCCTATACTATAAATAGACAACAATATGGTATATAATCATTGTTTTTGAGGCAATTGTCTAATCCTATCACCAATTGATCCAAAGGCTGGCAATTTGAACAAAGAAGACTTCTTCGGTTTACCGCAAGGATTGCAAACATAGGAACCGCAGATTTTAGGCCATTTCTGCCCAAACAGATCTGGGACTGGCATTCATGTCATCGCCATTACCACAGTATGGAAGTGTTCGCACACTTTGATATAATAGACAGTGAGGGCAGACGTGTGGCTGAGGGACACAAAGCAAGTTTCTGTTTAGAAGACAACAACTGCAAAGACAACAGCACTGCCAAGTATTCCTGTGCTAACTATGGTGATCAGGGTATAAGTGTCGGTTGCGGTAAGTCTTTTGATTCAATTAATTTTCAGATTATATATATATATTTTAACTTCACTCACAAACTCCTAAACCCCTGACAGTCGATACCTATTTATATAACGTTGACTGTCAGTGGATAGACATCACAGACTTATCTCCCGGTGTTTATCAGTTAAAGGTATTACAGAGACGTTGTTGTAATTGATTGCTCTCTCACTGCGCCTGTATTTGCAATGATGTTTAGGTATCAATCAATCCTGAATTCAAGGTATCGGAGCTTAGTTTTGATAATAACGCAGCCATGTGCAATTTCTACTATAATTCTTATGCGGGTCGGGTATACAACTGCACACTTACGCGACCGTAACTGTTGTCTCACTGGACAGACACCAAAGAGCACTGATATTGTACTGAAATTAATATAATTTTAATTATTTTTATATAAAATAATAACAAATATATAATTATTTTAAAATACATTTTTTTGATCAAAGGTTTGACCTTATTTTGCGGTTATTTGTAAATAGCAAAGACCTTTCATATATTCAAAATGATAAAGTTTATTGCTTGATAGATTGATAGACTATCTAACCTCTAAGATAACCTGGTCGTATATTGTTATATAAATATAATCAAGTGTTGTATGACTTGTGACCTGAAATAAAAGTACAACTATTTGTGAACGCTTTCAATGAATTGTCAAACAATTAAATAAAGTAAACATAAATTGAATTAATTTTATAACCTGTGCTTAAATCACAACTGAAGTCTATTAATAATAATAATTACATCAAAATACCCCTTAATTTTGTAACCAAAAAGAAATAAATTTTAAAGGATAGTCATTGTAGTAAACCACCTGAAATTATAAGTCTGTAGTTTTAATAGTTATCAAGTATACCCTGATTACAATATCTCAACCCATTTATTGTGTTTTAAACATTTGTTAATTTTAGTTATTATTTGTTTTTATTATTTAATTGAATATTAATTTGCATTTTATTTAAGAAAAAGTTATAAAAACAACAAATAATTGTATAAATTATTAAAAATATAATTGAAATAACACTTAATTTTTGTTAAATATATTCAAAATTGTGTTTTTGATGTGATTTTCAATGTATTTAATGATTTCATGAATATTTTATTTAATGAGAGTTTAATATAATTTATAAATTGCTATGAATTGGCAAAAGAATTCAAACAAAGATTGACTTTTAATTTGGTTTACATTTTCATCAAAAATAATGTATTGATTGATGAGTTTTGTTGATCACTAACGGGGAAGTATGACATTTTCACACCAATCCCTGTCCGTCGGCTTCAGTATCCAATCGACAACATGTATCACACCATTTGAGGCCGGAATGTCAGCCCGATATAGGGGGGAGACATTGGCCTCAACTAAACGCCCTTTAATTGAAGTTAAAGTGAATTTTTATAAACTATTTTATAGACTATTCTGTGCATTGACTTACGTCTACATCCGTCCACTCGTACCCCAACCTGAATATACTGATCATTGATGAGGGAAGGTATGTATTGACCATCTTTTAAGTCATTGCTATAGTAGGATCCCTGTGCCACATGATATTTTAGGAATTCTGTTGAATAAACAATAATTGTTTTCATTTCAAATTGCTTTTCAAAAAGCGACGAATTCTTAAGTCATTGACAGGAGTTGTCTTCAAATGCTTAAGATTTCATAACTTTAAAAGTTGTTATGAATTGATATTTAGGACATAACTGTGCAAATATAGGTGCGATTCTCTCCCATCTGATTGAATATTGAAGTTATTTAAACATTTGTTTTTAACAATAAAATACTTGAGATTTTTAATTAGCATTTGAGACATCATTTTAAGTCTTAAGTGATATATCATTAAAAAGTGTTTATATTTGCAGTTATTGTGAACTTTCGGTCAAAATTTATATTTGAAAAAATGTTTAAAAATAAACACAAAATACTTTACAATTGTTTTGTGTAATAGAAAGCAAACAAATTAATGAAAACTCAGTGAAACTCTTGATTTATATCTTTATTTTGATCCTAAAAACTATTCTTTGATTTAAATGTTAAACAAAAAAAAATAAAATTATTTTATTTTTAGAAATATTTCTAAACTTTTATTTCAATTAAAGTGCAAATAAGACAAAAGATTAGTTAAGGAGCACAGGGATCCTAAACCCCATCACTAACCTTAAACTCACTGTTGTTATGACACTTTCATAAACTCACTGAACGGGTAGGTTATTAGCTAACTGTGCAGTTGTCTAAAGAGTGAACAGAAATATTTCGCTGAAAATTAGGCCAAAGAAAAAATCTTCAAATCCTTTATGACTTGCTTTCCATATATTGTTTGAATAATATTTCACTCATTTTTAAAAAACTGAGTAAATATTGAATAAATTCAAAAATAATAACATATTTTAAAATTCAATTCAATATTTATTTGTGAAATGTCATCACAAATAGCATAATATTTATGTGTTATTGAAAATTATAAAAATAAACTTATTTTATAAGCTTTTTGTCAAAAAATATTTTAAATTCAAGTATTTTATGATTTATTTATGATTTCATCAAAACCTCAAACACTGAACAATAACTCACTTTTGAGTATTTGAATGAATAATGATTTGAATTAAACTTCAAAAACGTATTTCAAAAAAATACATATCAATAGATCACTAACCTCTGAGTGCAGTCATATTATTCCTGATTATGTCCAGATCATTATCAGGAACCTTTTGTAGCGCTTCATTGCTGGGAACAAATACAGTGAAAGGTCCGCCTATTTTATAAAAATAATGCAATTTTAGATAAGATTTTAATTCATAGAAAATGAAACCAAATGTCAATTAAAGGGGAAAAGTATAACAAATGAATGAAAACATTAAGTGTTTTATATTTATACCCAAAACCGGTAGTAATGTTATGATTGTTATGATTGTTATGATTCTGTGTTTAGATATCATTATTATAACTGTTTTTGTATTTAATTAGACGTTAACTCAAATTATTTAATGTAATACTCACTCCCTTTGAGTGTATCCGCAAAACCCGTTCCTTCCGCTAACGTTACAAAACCGTCCAAACGATTACAGGACTTAAGTGTTTCCATAATGTCTTTGTCTGCGTTTGGATATAGGATGCCATCGATTACATGTATAGTTCCGCCATTAGGTCCCACTTGATTGCCAACTGACACCCGTTCCCCGTTAATAGTGTAGGACTCGTTGTGTGCTCTTTGCACCCTTAGTTTAGATGCACTTCTGGGTTGTATTATCTCCGCTAATCTCATCTCTTCTAATGATTGGGCGCTTTCTATAACATGATTATCAAGAAGTGGTGCCAAAGAGTTGACGTTATTCTTCCAGAACTCAAACAGATTGGGAGGCAATCGAGAAATGGCTTCATTTGAGGGCAATATAATTGTGTAGCCATTGGTTGAGGCGAAGTCAACCACAGTCTGGAGCTCTGTCTCCAGGTTTGGAAAGGCATTGATAAGGGAATCGGCTTTTAGTTTCTCTATTATTTCCCTTATATTACTCGCGTCTGTAATTAAATTATCGGTTTTTGCTTCACACGTCTGTTGGCATTGTGTGGGACAGGTATGTAGAGATGAGTCGGTAGTGTCTGGTTGTGGTCGTCTTCCAGAGGGAAATGGTTTGATAATTGAATCGTCTTCGGGTGTGAAGTGAGTATTGGTTGAAAGCACTGGTTGTACGACAGAAATGGTTTGTTTAATGTTATTAATCGGTTCCTCTCTATCAGTGCCGCCATTCATGACCTGTCGTTGCGGTTCTTCAAACCGATTGTCTTCATATGATTGAGTCGTTCCTTCAATATCGTCGTCAAAGCCTTTTTGTTGGACATCCTCTTCCTGTGGGGGCATAAGCGGCGGCGCAGTTGTAGTTCTGGTGACAACCACTTCATTATCTTTGAAATCCTGTTCCTCTTCTTGTGATGTTTGCTGAACCGGTGGCTCCTCTTCTTGTTGTGGGATCTGAACGTCCGGCTCTTTTTCTTGTTCCTGAACTGGATATTGAATGCTAGGCCTGATTGGCATTTGTTGGGATGAATAGGAATAGGATGAGTGCTGTGGCGCTGAATTAAATGCCGGTGCGTTTGCATTGAGCTGTTGGTTTGTGACACCAGTTTGTGGCACAAGATTTTTATTCAAAGAGATTTGTGGCAAAACTGTTATCGGAGTCGAAAAGTATTTGTTTGGATTGGCTTTAAAGCTATCGAGTGCTGAGCCCTTGGGTTTGGTATCTATTTGTTGACCATTCGGTGCGTTATTAAAGATATTATTATTATTATTGTTCAGCGAATGTGTATTTATAACAACAGTTCGTGTGTTAGGGATGTTATTATTGTTATTATTGTTGTTGAAGCTACCGGTGCTGTGTGTCATCCCGACGTGTTTGAGAGCATTGTGCAGGTCTTGTGGCCGCATATATCCGACGCGATATTTGGTCTGATTTTGAGTTTTAGGTCTTGTATTAGTAAATGTATTCAAACCTCCCGATCCCCCAAAGGACTGAGTTCTTACTTCTCCAGAAGAACCTCCATTTCCCTCATAAGAGCCGATATTTCGCACCGCTTTCACTCGCTTTTGTATTTTGGCGACAGTTATGGGCGATTTGGGCACAGGTTTGGGACTGTTATTCGGTGCTTGCATTTTGTTCACAAACTGAGAAAGTGGTGATTCATTACTGTTATATAATTTATTACTATTAGGGCTGGCATTGCTTTGGCGCACCGGGGTATTAGGTGTGGACTTAACAATATTCTGGGTCTGCTGTGCTTGTGATGCCTGCGCTGTCTGTGTCTGATGTGAATCATGCGAAACCACTTTAAGGCCAATGTTTTGCATCATTGGTTTGGTCGCCAATTCATTGATATCCAAGTAGAGAGTGAGCCCCTGCTCCGGGAGGTCGAACCCCAGTGTCGCGCCGTGTCTGTGCGGTTTGATCACAGGGATCGGTAGCATTTCAGAGTCCTGTATCTTCTGCTGTTCAGTCGGTTGACGTACTTTTGAAGACACTTGTATTGAATCACTCGCTATTTTGTCACCATTTGATTGTTTGAAATTGTTAGCACTGGTAGGTATTGGTGTCCAACCACCTGACCTCAGCTGCGGTGGTGTAAATGAACCGTTGATTGAATTACAATACGAATAACTGATATAAAAGTAAATATTAATAATAAACAACATTTTGTCGGAAACTCTTAATCCAAACATTTTTACAGAGAATTCACTCGTTTTTCGTTTAATTATAAACTTTTCAAACCTTTAAACAAATTAAATAAAAGTCACAAAAATCGCTGAATAATTGAAGTATTGATTAAACGTTTTCACATATTATTTGAAACACTTTTGATAAAACTTTTAATTTTAGAAATCATGAGAAATGGTTCACAAAATATAAGAGATTATATAAAATAACTTTTTCTTCTGTAACTATTTGTAAGACATATAACGGAAGAGAAATATAAAACTGAAAATAAATTTTAAATTTTGGAAAAAATACTTTTCATTATTAACTGAATGTTTCTCTAAATGAGAGAAATCTTTGACAAAAACTTTATTTATATAAGAACTCAAAGATTTTCTTCAGGGGTCTGGTGTTTGTGCTGTTCATAACAGTCACAATAGACATCACTGGAATGGGAGGCAGAAGAGGCAGTGGTTTTGTTATCAGATTATGCTATGTTTTATAGTGAGAGCTATACTAAACCGATGACCCAATGACACTAAAAAAGGTTGTTTAAAGCACAGGGAGAAGAATAGATACCTTACTCTTTCAGACAAACACTGACTTTCCAGTGAATCCTATTCTTTGAGTCAAACACTTATTTTATACCAATTTTTACACTTTTAATAAAACAATTGATAAAAATATATTAAAAATTAATTTTTATAAAAAAATTACTTAAAATCTCTATTCAAATGTCATATTAGATGTATTAATGATGTAATCTTGATCAAATAAAATATTCACTTTACGCTAATTTTAAATTCAAGTTATAAATAATTTTTGTCAAAACTCTGGTAATATTTCTGCAAATATTTGTTTAATTTGTCTCTAAAATAGTGGTTATAAATGACAAATAAAAATAAACTTAAGATTTATTCAAAATTAAGAATAAAATCAATAAATAATAAAAAGATTTGAAATTAATTTTATGAATAAATTTCTGTTAAATATGTTTTTAAACTCATTTTTAAAGTATTTTGAAAATATTGTTAATAACTTTGAATTTTATTTACTTTTCAAATACTGATGACTCTATTGATTGAAAAATGAATTTTAATTTTCAATAAATTTATTCTCATTTTTAATAATATTTGAATTGATTTTTAGGTTTTTGTGCACACATTTGATTGAGTCGTCCATAAGATAATAGATTTTTACTGTCAGACCATTTGATAGGAAGTAATCAAAAGTCAAAACAAGTTATAATTTGTTATCACATCTAAAATATTTAGATAAAAATCTGTTTTCTATTCAATTGATTCATAAAATATTAATTTTTATTTATACTTAGATTTCAATGATATCTCTAATGAAATGAATGATTGGTTTTGAACAAACAATACAATAATATTCTGCAATCAAATCACAAAACGTCTTATTTTTTGTTTTAATTTTATTTTCAAACACTTATTACAATTGATCGACGATTTGATAACTGAATACAAGTTTTAATGTTTTCAAAATTGAAATCATATAATAAACAAAAGATTAGATTTTGGTTTTGAATATAAAAACTAATAATAAAACTAAAATATATCACAAAATTGAACTAATATTGTGTGAAAGTGTTGATTAAAAAGCAATAAAATGGTTATAAATTTGCAAAACTATTGATAATTTGTAAAATTAAAAGTTTTTTATTTTGAACTTAACTACAAATGTATGAAATACTGGAACTGGTATTTAATGTAATATACAGTACATTTCCCATCAAATTGTTGCATAGATTAACATAATAATAGGCACTCTCACCCTACCTATAGGTGCACTCAGGGAAGGTAGATATGCTCTCATTAAAAAGTGATTTGAATATTCATGATATGATTATCGTTTTCCTACTCCTATTATAACTGTCAGGAAGTGTATCACAAGAGGAGTAAAACATTAATAATAATTATTATTTTATTGAAACACTTTCTTCTCTGCAATAAAAACAAAACAAATGATTAAATGAAATAATTTTAACAAAAAATATTGTAATTAAATATTGAGTTATAATTTATGCAAGAATTTTGTCTCAAAGAAGGAAATTCTCATTCAATTCACTAACACTTCATTAAATAATTGACAATTAAATGATTATTACTTTTATTATATCTTTTGTTATATTTTATGTGAGATTTTTAGTATAAAATTATAAATCACTTTATATTAAGGGTAAAAAAGGGGCTTTAATTTTATTTATAACTTACATTCATAACTGTTCAAACCATAATTTGATTGTCAATTGATCGCCGATTAATCAATAATACAATAATAGGTAAAAATATTTTTAGGACTACTAATCCCCTGAAAAACATTAAATTTGGTAATAAACCCCTCATTTCATTGTTAGACAATAATTGGTTGTAAAAGTCATCGCCAACTCAAAGCCATTTAGTAATTGTATTGACACCCAGTGCTCACTCAAGAATCAGGTATATTTTAAGAATCACTTATTATTTGTAATCAGTTATTATTAATAAATTTTAAGGGCTTAAGGCTTAAGGAATAGTAATTTTGAGTTGAGTTTTGTGTTTGGATTATAGAAATGTTTATTTCAATTCAAATGACCTTTTGATGGCTTTTAATAAAAAATATATTATATTTACAAAATATATTGCATTTATTAGACAATACAATAACATATAAATTCAAATACAGTTAAATGACCCCAAGATATGCACACAATCCTATCGTTATCTACAGATTTAATATACCGGTGCCGATACTCATTGCAAGACAGTGTTTATCAAAAATATATTAAATGTAAAACATTTTTTAATTTTAAATTAAAAATAAGTTAATAATAAGAGATTCTGTAATCAAATGATAAGAAAAACAAAAAATGTTTTATAAATTACTTTTCATTTAAAAAAGTGTATCAAAAAAGCAAACAATGAAAAAATATTAACTTTTTTTCTATGAGTGCTAATAACAGCTCTACTCATGAATAATATCAGCACTTTGTCTATGTTTGTGTGCTATTGTGTAAAAGTTAGCCATTAATAAGCACTGGTATGGCATAAATAAGACCCTCAATAGAAAAATGCTAAAACCTGTCTAATTTTGTCTGATTATTACCTGTGATGTCGGAACGCTTAGAATTATCTACTCTCCCCAATATATGGCCTGTGTATTGGCCTACTGACATACTGGTGCTCATAAACATCAATCCCAATATACGAAAACATCTCAACGCTATCCTTATGTTAGGCTTCTTATGTAAAAATTGATTTCAAATTAGCCACACATTGACTGATGAGAGGCAAGGATTGAAACCACAATTTTGTGAATCACGTACTCATCCCTCAGTCACTGGCCTTTCACTACAACAACCTATGAGTAGGTGTGACCTAAAGGGCACTGAAATTAAATAACAATTCGCTTAAGAATTATAACTTTTTTATTATTATTTTTCAATCGTTTTTAATTGTGACTGAATTTTATGAGAAAAATAAACAAATATAACAATTGATAACAAAATTATTAATCCTTTTATTAAATATAATAATAATTATAAAACTCTTTATAAAAAATGAATACAATTTTTCTTAACATTCAGTTGTGTTTGTCTTTAATGAAAACATTTTCATGGGATGTGATCTAAATTCGTGTTTATAAGAGAAAGATAATTTTTTTCACAAAACAAAGTGTAAAATCAAAATGAAATGAAATTTGAGAGAAATTAAGAGCAAATATCTCTATTGTGTTCACTATTCTGACTATTCTTCCACTTCTTTACAGAGCTTTTCATAAAAAGATCTTTTAATAACACTCAAGAACTTTCACACAAATAATAATAATTGAAATGTTTTTCTCAAAAACTATTAATATATTAACTTTTTGTTCAATTATTTCAAATTCATTGCCTTTTATTCACTGATTATTATTCAATTAAATTGTTTATAAAATGAAATATTTTTGCTGTTTTTTTGTGTCAATCTTTAAAACACAGTCAAACATAAGATTTATTATTTTGTTTTCATTGAATTCCCCCTTATTTTGAGCGCTCGGGTGGATATCTAAATGATGTTTAATTGAAAAATAGGTTTATTTTCTCCAATTGTTTGTTAAAAATAGTTGTGAATAAAGTTTGAGTGGATTTTTATATTCAATTGAAATAAAATTGTAATAAAAATAGTATTTTTGTATTAAATTTAGAGGTTATGGTTGGCGTGTGCTGTGAATGATGTTTATTATGAAATATAATTTTCAAAATCCCTTATTATATGCAAAAAGTTTAACATTTATTTCAAACTTTTATTTCTTTTATTTCCATATTTCACAGACAATGAAAAACTTTGAACTTAAACTTGAAATTTATGTAAAGTTAAGGTATTTTGACTTTTCCTTGATTATAGTTTAACATCATTTTTCATCTTTGAGTGAAAAAAATATTAAATTTATTATTAATTGTATTACAAATGCATTCATAAAATCTAGTGTTCATTGAAATTGGTTTTTATTTTTCAATTAATTTTCTTCATTTTCATTAATAGTTTAATTCAAATCATATATTGAATTGAATTTTAATTAAATCTTTTGTCACAATTGATAATAATTTTCAATTTTTTCAAAAGAAATTACAAATAGTTTTAAACATTACAATAATGACTGAATTTTACAGTAAAATAGGTTTTCATTGAATTTGAAATTAATTGAATAGTTTTGAACAACAGTTGCGGTTATTATTGAAAATTTAAATGAATAGTCAATCAAACAGTTTTTCATTTAAACAGATTCACAGAAACTCAAAATTCATTTTGCTTTTCATGAAAACCAATTGTATTGAGATTTTATTATTAATTAAATTTGAATCACGTTTTTACATAACATTTCAATTCACTATTGAATTTGAATTTTAATCTTTCATTAATATCTTGTATTGAAATCAATATAAATATAATTTTAAACACTTTTCTTATTTTTGTTTAACTTTTAATAATTAATAAAAGTTTTGAATAATTGATTCAAATTTATACCTAATTGTGATTTTTTAACCTTAAATTCAATTAATGAGAAAATTTTCTAATTTATATTCAAACAACTCATAAATAATATTAAAATAATAACAATAAAATTATACACTTGTTTCCCAACTCAAAGCACAGGTAGATAATACCTAATCCATGAAATTTAATGTATTATTCAATTTTACTTCAAATATGAGTGAATGGGAACTAAATTTCAACATTTGTTTCGCTCTTTATTATCATTTTTGATGACTTTTACAACAATACAAAAGCACATCAAATGTAAAGCACTTCAGACTTACATTGAATTTATGCCAAACATTGTTATTATTGACTAAATCTGAAAATAAATACTTTTTAATGAAACACTATTTTTACTGAGATTTTCAATATTTTGAACAATTTTCTGTTGAATGGATAATAAGGGGGCAATGATTTAATCAAGTTTGCACTCTCATAAAGTAAAGGGTGTTTTGACAGATTCAAAGCCAATCATAAAAATTGAATTTTAAACCAAATTATATGAAAGAAAAAAATCTATTTCTTTATTAAAACTATTTTATGATTTATATTGTCTTTAATTTTAAACAAAACAAAAATAATATATAATTATAAATAAATTTTATTTTACTATTGAATGAAAAATAATTTTCCATATATTTATTGGTTATGTTTGACATCAAATCATAAACGAAAATACATTAATCAAAACATATTAACAATTAGTCATAAAATACAATTAAATTGATTAAAGTTTTATGATTCACACCAAACGTATAAATCAATTGTTTAACCCTTTTATATGTGATTTTGATTTTGAGATCAAATATTTGATAATAAATTCAATTATTTATAAACTTTTTGTATACCTTTTGTGCAGCTCTTCAATGACTAAAACAATATGTTGTGCTATAAATAGCTATTATTGGATCTGAGATCAGATTTGGATTAGTTTCTGACGAGATTAGACAATATCCAGTTAGAGGCCAATGTATTAGCGCCCGTTGAACCACCTGTGCCTAACATATTGGGTAACATAAATAGGGTTCGAGAGTCATATCTGGGCAACAAATGCTCGTAAAACTTCTGACCCAACGATGACATCGATTGCTGAGCAGATGTCGATGTTGTGTGCATTGATGGTAGCGCTAAGTCATGTCTTCTTAAGGGCCGAAATGACGTGAAAGCACTGGCATACCTCGAAGCCGCCAAACGTAGGTCTATTAGCTCTGATGATAGCGTTAATGATCTTAGTTTTGACTCATTATAAGACATTTCAGGCGCCAGTAGTTGTGGGTTGAAGTAATGGATAGGAATGTGAGAACCGTTTGATTGTATGAGTTCTCGATTGTTGCCATTCATACGTAACTGTGTCTCAGGCGTTGTCTTTGAGGTCATCGATGGCTGTATTGTCTGCTCTGGTTTACAGACATCGGTGGTCTCTATAGTAATGATGGGATGTTTTGCTATACCTTTGCCTTCAGGCGAGCGTTGAATAGCTTTCATAAGATTAATGTTGAGTTGTTTTGAAGTCTTTTTCACTTTACGCGGACCTCTCTCTTCCTGAACCGCTGATAAAACCAAAACAAATCGACAAAAAGTTTTTGTTAACAACAAAACAAAAAATACATTTCTATATAATTAATGCTTTCATTGGATCTCTTGTGAAGTTTAATCTCACGGAAGAAATGTTTATTAAATAAAAATCATTTTTAATATTCAAAACACAATTCAATGATTAAGTAATGATTTACTGAATATTATAATAAGTTTTTGTGCAATAAATAAACAAAAATCATTGAAAACAAAATGATTTGAAACATGATTTACAAACAAATAGTGGAAACACATGCAATGAAATTGAATTTAGAGCACCAGAGGTTAGGGATGGGATGAAAACAATTATTGCATACCATAGCGGTTCATATTGACGTAAAAACATTTCTTCAGTCGACATGAGGGACACCAATTGCGTCGGGCTTTGTCTATAACGCACTCATTTGTCCCGGCTTTCAGTCAAATGAAAATTTTAAAATCAATTTATTGAATGTCTTATATACTAAGCCTTACTAATGCACCGGTAGTTCACTTTACGCCGAATACTTCGTTTGAAAAAACAGGAACAGCCGTCACAACAGTAGACCCCATAATGTTTGCTATAAATTGGATTCAAATTTGTTAAACAATTGATTAAATAATCAATTAATTGATATAAAACTTAAATATAAACTAAAGTTTGTGTAATAATTGAGACAATGTTTATACCCATAGGACTTATCTCCACACACTTCACAGGAAACGGGCACCGGTAGTGTCCTTCCCATAACTAAACTCTGATCAAACCGATCGCACCGATAGTTTAGGTGATATGAGAGGGTTGGGGTAAAAGTTGGTGACATTTTATCGTAAATAGAAAGTGCTTTTAATGTCAAGAAATGTCATTCAAATGAACGCCTATTCTGTCCGTCAGTTGTGTTCAACGAATAAGAAATAAATTTTCAGAATTGAATGAAATCTGATCTCAAAGTGAACTCAAACTCAATTCAAAAGATATAATCAATTATTAATTTGTTTCAATGCTTTTCACAACAACTAAACGATCGCTACTTTGATTTCAGGTGCAGTTAATTTTTACTTTTCCCCCTCCCTATCCCTCTGTCCCTCTGTACCACAAATGGATAATATAGTTGTGCTCTTAACTAATGGACAGAATTAGACAGAAATGAAGTAATGGTTTGAAAATAGAGAGATCTGTTCAGACGTGTAGTCAAACAGTCAGACAATAGGACAGACACTAAGCCGTATCATGTATTGAGTGAGTGATGTTAGAGCACTGGTAGTTGTAATGAGTCGAATGATTGGAAATCATGCAAACTCTTCATCAGTTTTGTTATAATAAAGGCATTTAAAGAGTAAAGTAATTCAATATTTAAGAGAAATTCAATATCAGTCAATTATAAATGTGATGGCTCACTCTATGCCAGCCAATGACTATGCACGTGGCACAGGTGCACATATATTGTGGCACTTGCCTATCACACAGAGCACCGGCCACTGAATAACTCTATTAATGGATTATTAAATAATTGATGGCAAACACAAAAAGCCTTTGCCTTTCAACTGAACTAAATGTCTGGAAATTGAAAACACTTTTGCCTTTCATAAACTGATCACAAGTTTCTCAAACAGTTGTCAAAAAACTTTTAACAAATCTATTCTCAGTTGCATTGAATTGAATAACTTTAACAAAAGTATTATCAATGAAAAGGTTATGATTTGTAAAATGCTTTTCAATCAAAATAACATTGATTTGTATAACAATTACACAACTAATCAATTAAAACATTTTATGCCAACAATTCATTTGGTGTTAAAATTTATACAAGTTTTTTGTCTGTCAGTAAAATAATTGATGAGATTTTTTGTCTAATTTTTTTCATACAATTAATTATTAATAAATTATATCTGCATTTATTTTCATTAGATTTTTTTTTGAGACAGATATAGCGTTTGTTTCGCTTTTTATATAATTATTTCAATTTAAGTGCAAATAAATTGTTTTGAAAAAATTGTTTTTATGTTTATTTAAAGTAATATTAATTAAAAATCTTTAGAAATTATTCAAACTTTGAATTTGATGTCAGTTTGTGTTGAAATTCAATCCTTTATAAAACAATGACATAAATATTATTTATTTAAATAATAGAAACTCAAAAAATATTAATGATTTTTATGTGAAAAATAAACATTCAATTAATTTCATTTGACTTTAAATGTTAACTCATTTTAAACTCATTCACAATTTACTGAAATTATTTGCAGATTATTCACAGATCAATAGTAAAGTTAATTATAATCTATAATTGCTTTCATATTTATTTAATTTATTTTTATTGATTTAATTTTAAATAACATTGTTTAGTTTACAATCACAAAATCTAAATACAATATATACAAAATTAACCTGTCTTATTTTTGTTTTGCTTTTTGTAGTTAATAATCAAGAAATTCAATATATTTTTGATAATTGAATACAATTTTTATTTTTATTCTCATTTCTGTTGAAAACTAATCACAAAACCAGACATACATTACTAAGATTACATAGAATAACACAAAATTCAAGTTGTATTATGCAACAAGCACATTTCAGTTTACATAAGCATCAACCAAGTGTCTTGAATTTAGTTTTCAAGGTTTAATTTTTAATCCTTGTTAGATTCTAATACCTTGTTCAATTAAGAAAGATTAGCTGATTTCAATTTAAATACCAAAGATGATAAATCCTTAAAGACAATTAATTAAATATAAATATAAGCAAGGAGATTAGTAAAAATCAGGTATCTATTGATAAAATGTAATGAAAGTTGTGTTATTTCCCAAACATTACAAATGTTATAATATTTATATTAAGTACCCCTTTATGTCTCATAAGATTGTATGCAATCTTAAGTGAATTCCTGAGAAGAAATGTAATTATATCCGGATAGTATTGCACCTGAATTTGGGCTACTTTTAATGTGTTATCAATGATAAGTTATCAATACTCACATACAATTGCATATAAAACAAAACAGTGGCCATGAAATCGTTGAAATTCTCAAATAAAAATACTGAAGAAAGTCATCCTTTAATTAATGATTTAATCTGTTTAACCCCCTGGCCATTCAAACTAGAAATGTGAGTTTTGTAAAATCTTATGAAATACAGTATTTAAAAGTCTATTTAATGTTTCCATTATTTGTAAAAATATGTTAGAAATAATTATTTTATAAAATATTTGTTAAATTAATGTTTTTGTGAAATATAAAATCAATTTAAACATTGTTTCTGATCTCAAATAAATAAATATTTGATAACTATTATGTGATTATTGCCTAAAATAGATGAACAAAAGGGTCTTTTTTACGAATGAGTAAATATGAGGTAAAGTTTCAAAATATATATTTGTTTTTTACTTTTTGATGAAAATTAGATCAAATATAACCAAAAAATGTATGTTTTCTCTCAACTATTGATGAAATTTTGTTGATCTGAACAATGAATATAAGAAAAGAAATGAAAATAGCTTTGAATAATACAAAAGGTGCTAAAATATAGGACCCCTTTTGATGGGTGCGTGACTGACATAACAATAATCTCATTTTAAATATATTTTCAATACATTCAACAAATATATGAATATTTGTATTAAATTTAAATATTATTTTATATTTTATTTATAAGTTTCTGAAAAATATATTCATTTCAACTGAATATTCATTTTTTCAAACATTGATTTATTTAAACAAAAACTTGAATTTAAAACTCATATAAATTTAAATCTTTATTACTCTTAAGATTCATGTCTTTTATTCACTTCTATTAATACTGACTGTGCTTTCAATTCATTAGTATTTTATTTCATAATTATTTTATTTTATAAATATCTTATATGTATTGAAAATATTCACAAATTATTGTGAATTGTTTTTGAATTTTAAGTTTAAGTTTATTATTATTGAATTAATGATAAGCACTGTTAGCACTGTATTTGACATTAGGTTTCTCTTACAGTGTTTGCAATAAACTCAATAAGTTATTGACAAGAAATACATATTTTTAGAGTTCAATAACAGAAAATCAATATTGAGTTCACTTTAAGGGTTGTTTGAAAAGTGTTTGTTATCTTATCGGACACTTTGAATGAAAATAATTTTTAATAATATAATAGTTATCTAAAATTCAATTCACAGTTAATTTAATATAAAATGACAAAACATTTTATTGTGATTATGAAGACATAACTGTAGAAAACATGGGATGTCTTAGACATCTTAGTTATAACATCTACTCCGGATCACTACGCATACACATGACATTGAAGGATATCCCCTAATCAATAACTATCTCTAAGACATCTCTTATAATAAAGTTACTCTGAGCAAAGCATAGCAATAATAGTTGTGTTATATTTTACATTTGATAACTTGTCTGACGTATAAAGAAATTCCCCAAAAATGGTATCATTTTGTACTCAATTTTGCACTCAATTAATGTATTTCAAAGAAATTTCAGACATTTCTTATAATTTGATTCAATTTATAGTTATTTTAATTATTCAATAAATTTTATGACAAGAGCTATACCTCCTGTAAATTAATTAGATTTTTGTGATAACTGTTTCAATAAGTTGTTAAACAATTTCTCCAACGTTTGAAACTAAACATTCACTTAAGTATAAAATACAGAGTTATTTAGTTTAGATGACTATATTTGCGGCAACTTTTAAGGGGGTTTCCAAGAAATTATTTACATTATATTTATAAAGAAACCTTACAATAAATGCCACAACATTATAATCTAACGATGGTATATAATCAGGGATAGAAATCAGTTTTATAACAAATCTGTAAAACAGGGGTATTTTGTAATCTAATCTAATTGTTATAATTAATACTTCACTTATATTTAGTACATGTCTGGTACTTATTACATGTCACGATTACCTATGTTTAGAAATACCCCTGTCATTAAAATACCCCTGTCATTACAATAATGATTCACAAATAAATATAATTTCACTTCAATTAAGTCAATAATTTGTGGACAAAGATCCTGAACCCATCACTCGCTTTACTCAACAGTAAAATAAAATAATAAAAAAAGTTGTGATAAAATGAGAGATAAATTGATTTTAATTATGATTTTATTATACATTTTATTCAAACAGTTATTATATAAAAGAGACAAAGAATGCAATAAACGCTAAGAAAGTGTTTCTTCAGTTCAATAGAGAGTATTCTTAACGAAATATTGTTTTATTTTTATGTCTTTATTACACTTCAAATGAGAGTAGTTTTGCGGACTTTGACAGTGAATGCAAAGTATAATTGGATTTGAATTGTATTTTAATTGATATAAGAAAAGGTATGAATTGATGGTTGAGTTTAAATGTAAATTGAAATTTCGTTTGTTTTAACGGAAAGTAATTCATTTGGTTTTAAATTAGCTTTTGTTTCAAAATCCAGACAACAGTTCATCACTTCTTTGGGAAACAGTTGATTGTCATTCACTCACTGTATGTATGAGTTATATTGGGAACACATATTTGCCCTTAAAATGTATTGAATGTTTAGATTTATAACAATATTTACAGTCATCTAAGGTGATAATCAATCAAATTTTACCTTGATAGAAATTGAGTATTCATTTAAATTTATTCTGGTCAAGTTAACGTAATATGGAAAAGTCAAAGTAATATATAATTTTGTTGCTTAATTGCAAATAAAAATCAATTGATTGTAAACATGCTATTCCTGTGAAGCAATCATTTTCTGTCAATCATTAACTAATTTAAAAATATTTTATAAAAGGTTAAAATTTGTTTTAAACGTTTCAGATAGGTCATGTTTGCAATTTATATTCAACATCACATTTACATCTATGTGTAAGAATTTTGCTACAGTATTTAATGTTAAATAAAAATGGCATAACATTTACATTTGAATTATATTTTGTTCACAAAAGTATTAAATAAACAAAAAATAATTTTAAATAAAAGTTTATTTTTGTTTCCAATTCTTGAGATTTGATTTGTTTATACTTTTCTCTCAAAAATCAATTAAAATATATTCAAACAAATTAATAGTTTAGTAGACGTTATCCTAGCTTGAACATTTCAATATACTATTTTCAATAAACTAGAATATTTTTAGCTTTACCCCCTTGGTTTAATTCTGTCTTTACAGTAATATTTCTGTTTATTACTTACTTTTTTATTTAAAGATTTGATTACTTAATTGACAACAAAATATTGACTCAATTTGTCTGATAAGAGATATTCACTAAAATTAAAGAGAAATAAAACTTTCGGCCAATTATTGTGTTAATAATTTTTATTGTCATTTATTTCAGTGATTACTAAAAGCAATTAAAAACTAAAAGTGAAGTCAATATCGGTTACAAAGAGTCAGACATAGTATTGTAATTGTGATGAATGGATGGGTAGAATAGGATAATCCTTTATATTATTCAGTATTAGTGGAGCAAATAATTGCAAATCAAAGTTTCGAGACAACCTTTGAATGGATTTCACCAAGGCAATCACAAGGTCCAATCCATACGACAGTGTAAACTTCATAAACAGAAACTTCTTTTGGTTTGTATTTCATTTTATAATTATTTTTCTTAACTTTAATTAAATGTATAATAATTTGTGTGAAAGTTAAACATAGCTTTGAAATTAGCAAAACGTTGTTGGTTTTGATTGCTTTTAATTGTTCTGTCTCATTTTTAGGTGGATTAATCCACTGCTATCTCAGGGGTACAAAAATGAGTTAAATGTTAGTGACCTCTACAAGAATCCAGGTGTTGATGCCTCGAAACGGTTGGGCGGAAGGCTTCAAATGTAAGTCTTATTTTTAATATCATTTTTTTACTACTTTTAGCTTAACTTCAATTCATTTATCACTTCTTTTGAATAATATTTTTAGAAATAAATTAATATTTTGTTAAAATATGTGAAAAAAGTAAAACAAATAAATATTTAATATTTTATTCATTGATTCCCAGAATTTGATATTCATTTCAGATTGAAATACAATTGAATATTAAAAACAATTACAAGTTTTGTATTGTTTTCTTGTTTTTTACTCACATTTTAATCGTAACTAAATTTTAATTGTGTTTTAAATATAAATATTTTCAAAATATTTAAATTTTAATTAATTATATATTCATTTAATTATAAAAATATAATTTATTGCATAACATTAGATACAGTGCTTAAATAATATTTACTTTTAAATCAATATTTAATTTTTGAGTAAAAATAAAAGAGATTTTAATTTAAAATAAAATTTTAAAACTTTTATCCTTTTTTTTGTAAACAATTCAAACAATCAATGGATTATTAGTTCAATCATTAAATGGCATAAACTGTGTAATACTTAAGTAATATTTATTTTTTAGTTTCTCGGCCCACATCCCAAACCACTGTTCAGTAAGCTATCAGTGCTAAACATAAAATGAGTGAATCTTTAATTCAAAGTCAATATATATTTGTTTTAATTTAACACTAATTGGTTTCACTTGACAGTTGAAAAACAACTATTCTCTCAACAGTTGTCCTCTTTTTTTTGATTATGAATTTCAAAAATCTTTATCTCATTTCATAAAAACACTTTAAATCCTAAATATAATCATTTGTTTGCAATAAATAGTTTAAACATTTGAAAAGTATTCACAAATAGATCCTTCAATAACCAAATCATTGATCACTAAAAGTGTTATTAATATTTGAAAATGAATTCAAATTTAAACTAAACTTAATATTCAATAATATATTTGTAATAATAATAGTTTGAAATGTTTTGTATATTTGTTGGAAATATTGTTCACAAAATAATTATAATATATAAATATTTTCATTAATTTAATGTTAGTTTTTAGCTTAAAATTATTAACAAAAATATTTGATTGAAAATTGAGTTTTTAATAAATAAATACTATTATTATCATTGAATAACAAAATACTATAAATTATATACTTTTTTTAAAAGCCTATAATATTTTGTTGAGATTTATGTCTGAATGAAATTCAGGTTAAAAACTTTATTAAATACCAAATAATAGTGAAAATCTATGAATAACTGAAATATTTATTTATTTTAATAGTTATATAACAAAACATTTTTTGAAGATTTATTGATTCAAACGGTTTATAAAATAAAATGTCAATAAATATGTGAAAAAGATATCGATTTCTGAATAATTTGTTAAAACTTTTATAATAACTGTGTTTTAGAGTCTGTATTGAAAACTAGTTTTTTATTTGAAATACAATTTATTAATACATATTTGAATTGCATTTATATCTCATCAACAGACCTCTGAATTGTGTTATAATTCACACATAACTCAAAATAATATTTTTGTCACATTTACCCCCTTTCAGGGAATGGGATAAAGAAATGAGGAATGAAAAACAAAAGCCAAGTCTACTCCGGGCTATAATAAGAGCGTTTGGTTTCTGGTATTTCATGTCTGGATCTCTATCTATATTATCCGTAAATACTATTCAATAAAATCTAAATATATATTCATTTAAACAACTTTTATGACTAAATACCTGAAGGAATGTATTGTAAGGACATTACAACCCATAGCTATGGGATATATGGTTGAAATGCTTGGCGAATATCGTAAACTTAATGATCAAGATGAAGACAAGCAATATTATCTTGATCTATTTTTCACTTACGCTTCACTGATCATTATATTAGGCATTATATATATATTCTTATATCACCCGTACTTTTTTAAGATGACTCGAAAGGGAATGCAATTAAGGTTTGAAATAATGTTTTCATTTTCAATGCATTTAAGTATTAATTGAATTTTAATTAACGTATATTAGGATCGCTTGCTGTCATCTCATATATAGGAAAGCATTAAGACTGAGCCACAAAGCACTGGGACGTACGACTGTTGGACAGATGGTTAACCTTATATCCAATGATGTCAACAGATTTGACAATTCATTGATATTTGTGCCGTTCATAGTGACCGCTCCCATACAGACCATTGTTACTGTAGGTTACCTGTACTGGGCCGGTTTGCATTGGAGTGTATTAGTCGGCTGTTCAGTATTGATAGTGTACCTACCATTCCAAATGTACATGGGCAAACTGTTCTCCAAACTCAGGGTAAAGACAGCTATACTTACAGACGAAAGGATTAGATTAATGAATGAAATAATACCAGCGATGAGAGTGATTAAGATGTATACCTGGGAGAAACCATTTGCCAAAATGGTTGAGATTGCCCGGCGTAGAGAAGTGTCCAAGATTAAGATTACATCTTTATTAAGGGGCGTAAATATGGCCCTGTTCTTCGTCTCAGCAAAAATCATGATTTTCTTATGTTTCGTTGTATTCATTCTCACCGGTAATGCAATTACAGCACAGTTAGTGTTTGTGGCCATTTCTTTACTCAATAATATGAGAACAAGTCTGACCTTATTCTTCCCGTACGGTATATCACAGGGCTCTGAAGCACTGGTATCTATGAGAAGAATTCAAGTAAACAGACAATTGATAAATGTTTGACTCATTTTTAATGTTTTATTGTTTTAAAGGAGTTTTTACTTTTGGAGGAAAAGGAAACGCATTCAAAACATATCGATAAAAGTGAAAACATTGAGAACTCAAAGGAAGCGGGGGTTTGGTTGGACAATATGACCGCTTCCTGGGCTGAAGAGGATCACTCGGAACCCACTCTTAAAAACCTGTCATTTGTTGTAACGCCGGGAGAACTCATTGTTATCGTTGGTATGTCTTCTAATAAATTGTTAAAATCATTAAATTTATAACAAATCTATTGATATACTTGTGCTTAGGGTCGGTTGGTTCGGGTAAGAGCTCTATACTGATGAGTGTTTTATCAGAAATACCCGTTACTTCTGGTAATGTGAAAGTAATGGGAAAGGTAGCCTATGCCAGGTGTGTACTAATTATTGATTTATTTATTCACTCAATAAAATGTTTGTATTTTGACGGCACAGTCAGCAGCCCTGGTCTTTCGCCGGCACTGTTAGAGAGAATGTACTTTTTGGTAGTCTCTATGACGAAGAGAAATATAAGAAAGTACTTCATGTCTGCGCTCTTGAAAAGGATATACAATTATTTCCATACGGTTTGGGTTTAAATCACTTTTATATTAATTATTCATTCATTTATTTATTTGATGAATAGGTGACCAAACAATTGTGGGAGAAAGGGGTGTCTCTTTGAGTGGCGGTCAAAAGGCAAGAATTAATTTGGCCAGGGCTCTATATTGTGATGCAGATGTATATCTATTGGATGATCCGCTCAGGTATTCAAACTTTGCTTAACAACTATAGAGACAATAATTATTAGTTTAAACTTCTATTCAATCTTTGAATCGCTTTTAATGTAAACTATTTTGAGTTTCAAAACCTTTTGATTAGTTTTTATTCAATTGTTGTCTTAAATTAATTTTTGCCTTTCACTGATACTCCCAGTGCTGTGGACGCAGCCGTTTCTAAACATATTTTCGAGAAGTGTATCCGAGGTTACCTCAAAGACAAAGTGGTACTACTTGTGACACATCAGTTACAGTTTATCAAATCTGCACAACAGATACTTGTGCTCAAAGACGGACACACTCTTGCTTTGGGAAGTTTCCAACAATTGAATAACACTGGCATTGATTTCATTAAACTAAGTGGCGATGAAAAGGGAGATAAAGACAAGAAAGACGATGAATTGGTTAGGAATGGGTCGGTTAGGGGCGAAAAGTCCGGTAGTTTTAGGGCTTCTTCACAATCAATATCATCGACACATTCAGCCGAAGCTGAAGAGCTGTCAAACTATATTGAAGGAGAAGCGCCTCAAACACAGAAAGGAGAAATCCAAAGAACCGGATCAGTTAAGGCCGCAATATATTGGCTATACGTGCGATCGGGCGGAGGATTCCTAATGTTATCGATCCTTATTTGCTCTAATATTATGACTCAATTGCTGTTCAATGGCAGCGATTGGTTCCTATCGTTGTGGACGGACAGGGAGGCCGGGCTTCACGTAGAACTGATTGAAGATCTGGACAGAAATACACTGATCATAATATTCGCCGCATTAGTCGGCGCTCTGTTTGTCTTATCTTTGGTGAGAACCACAGTATTCTTCACGATATGCATGCGTTCCTCAATTACTCTTCACAACAGACTGTTTGAGAGTGTAATCAGAGCACCGATAGCTTTCTTTGACAACAACCCAATCGGTGTACTCCTTAACCGTTGTTCGCGAGACATGGGTCTCATTGACGATATGGTTCCGGCGACGGCCTTCGACGCCATCGAGATATTTGTCCAATTGTTTGGTGTCTTAATAATGACGGCTATAATTGAATACTATGTTGTGATCCCAACTGTCCTTCTCTTCATTGTATTCATTTATTTGCGTAAATATTACATAACGAGTGCCCGAAGTATCAAAAGAGTGGAAGGAATCACAAGAAGTCCTGTTTTCTCTCATTTGTCAAACTCTTTGTATGGGTTGGCGACTGTCCGGGCGTTTGGAGTTCAGTCCACGTTTGAGAAGAAGTTTGATGACTATCAGGACAGTCACACCGCCGCGTGGTTTCTCTTCATATCCGCCACCCGTTGGTTCGGTATTGTACTCGACTGGTTGTGTTGGGTATACCTGACCTGCGTTACCATATCTATGGCCGCGAGATATAACGATAACTCCACGACTGCCTCTCAAATAGGTTTAGTCGTGTCTTCAGCCATATATATGTCCGGAACGTTTCAGTGGGGGGTCAGGCAGTCGGCCGAACTCGAGAGTCAAATGACTTCAGTGGAAAGGGTTGACGAATACAGTCATTTGGCGCCTGAGATGAACCTCGAGTCTACTCCAGACAATAAGAGACCGCCAAATGACTGGCCAGATAAGGGAACAGTACATTTTGATGACGTTAGTCTACAGTATAATACAGAAGACCCACCGGTGCTCAAGAATTTAAGTTTTAAAGTGGAAGGAAAGGAAAAGATAGGAATAGTCGGCAGAACCGGTGCCGGAAAGTCATCGATGATTTCAGCCCTGTTTAGAATGTCTCCGCCTTCGGGTCTCATCAATATTGACGGCATCGACACTTCAACCATAAGTTTGAGTGATTTGCGTAATAAGCTCTCAATCATACCTCAAGACCCGGTGCTGTTCGCCGGTCCCGTCAGACGTAATATCGATCCATTCAATAATCATACGGACAAACGGTTGTGGGAAGTGCTCGAAGAAGTGAGACTTAAGGATGCGGTGACTGACCTGTCCGGCGGTCTCGACGCCGACATATCGGAAGGGGGCAGTAATTTTAGTGTAGGTCAGAGGCAACTGATATGTCTGGCCAGGGCTATACTCAAACAGAATCGTATCCTTGTCTTAGACGAGGCCACCGCTAATGTCGACCCAAAGTATGTCAACATTTGATTACATTTTTATCAAACAATTCACTGAACGTTGAGTTAAATTATATTTTTTATAGTTTTCACTCATTTTTATGCTTTTATTATAACAAACACTCAATTGATTAACAGATAAATAGTTTTCTGTTTTCTTCAAAGTCTTCAAACATTGCTTTGAGTTTCAGTATATCTCACAAATAAATTGCAATTATTTTTCATATGTTATAGAAATTTAGAAAAAGGTTTTCATTTAAGAAATGATTTATTAATTGATTTTATTTTCTTTACTAAATCATAGTACGGATGCACTCATTCAACAGACAATTAGAGATAAGTTTTGTGACTGCACTGTATTGACAATAGCACACAGATTGCACACTATTATGGACGCGGATCGGGTGATGGTGTTGGACGCCGGAAGACTCGTTGAGTTTGATGAACCACATCTACTCCTTCGGAGGGAAAACGGATTATTCACTTCAATGGTAAGGATGACCGGCAAAGGAATGGCAG
>JAQGAT010000246.1:0-42782 GCA_034687845.1 Pantelozetes paolii
CCACTAAAGTCTCTAATTTTAGACATTTTTATTAATTTCAAGTATAAGTGCTGTTAGTATTCAATGAAACAAAAACTGATTAATGATTTGCAAAGAAAATATCATTTTATATAAATATCTCTAAAAAAGTGATTAATAATTGTGTTTTTCATTGAAAAGAGTTTTGAAATGATTTTTATAAAAATTGAATATCAATTACATTTCAAAACATTTAATGTATTAATATTTATGTAAAAATCTATTTATTGATAATTTATTTCATCCTTTAAATGACTATTAAATTATATTTTCATTTTTATGTTATAATTTCTACTTAAATCTCAAACATAACTAAATTTTAATACAATTTTAGACATCAGTCGTTAAATTCAAAAATAAAACATATTTTAAACAATTGATTAAAATTTATATTTCATTCACTACTTATTAAACCTCTTCTTAGAAGTCGTCGGTGTCTTGAGTTCAGACTCTTGTCCAACACTAGTAGTCATTTGATAGACCAGTTTCCTGGTATGAAAAGCCCTGATATCCTCTTCCAGTCTCTGTCGATCCAAATCTAGTCTCAACTTCTCTTCAGTCCTTTCTTTACTAAACTTTTCAAACTTTTGATTCAATTGTTTCTCATTTTTCTTCAGTTCCTGTTCTTTAGCCCTCAGTCTAGAAGTGAAACGATTTATCAGTTCTTTCTCTTTACTTCTCATATCAATCATGTGTTCCCGTTGTCTGTCTTTCCACAACTCATCCAATCTTTCACTTCTGTAGAGTTCATAGTGTTTTGAATGGGTTTTGACGGTCAGGTCATACATATTGGTTCTCAATATACTATCCCTAAGAAGGGGTAAATCACTGTGTTTTCTGTCGTCGACTGTAAGACAAACAATGTTTAAGTGTTGAAAATATTGTAATTTAAATCCAAAGAATAGGAATTCCTTACCTAAAACAGTACCCCAGGGGTAGACCCGAGCCCTTACATCCTTTAGGCCAACCCTAACGAAGTCATTACTGGCGACGATAGCAAAGGGTATGTTAGAGTTGAAGTGTTCATTGATTTCCTCCACTTCTGGCTCATCGATAGGGAAACGGTATATATCTATGTCGTTATCCCTAATCTCTGACATAACCCTAACCTTAAGCTCATTTAACTCCTCTTTTGTGATCGCATCTGCCTTTGCGACCAAAGGAATCAAATTAACCCTTTTGTCCAACGCTTTCATTGTCTTCACATCTATTTCTGACAATGAGTTGCCTTTTGAACAGATCAGGTAAAGACATACATGAACTCTGGTATCTTTGACGTCATTGAACCGCCGGTCCCTTCTGTCAACCCTTAGCTCTTCCGCCAAATACCTGTCCAACTGATTATCAATGTATTCCACGACTGCTTCAAAGGGTTTGTCTTAAAAAAGCAATTAAAATGTAATAAATAATAAATCAAAACAAATGTGTAAACCATTGTCCAACTGATCACCAAAACCACTGGTCTCTAATACCCCTAACTCTAGCTTCACATCCAATTCCTTCAGTTCATAATAATTGGCAATAATTTGCACTTTATTTGAATCTCTTTGAACCAAATCTTCGGTGAATTTTCTGCGAAACAATGAGTTAATAAGTGTTGTCTTCCCGACCCCTGTCTGACCCAAAAGTAAGACATTGAAAGAAAATCCATGGGTTTTGAGCAAACGATTCACGTATTGTTGTGGCAGTGAATCAATCCTCAGCTCTGAATCCAATTGCAAGACACGAATGATTGACTCATAGTTCACATCATTTTCATCTAAAATCAAATTAGGGCTGAAATCCATTGGACTTTAAGATCAGAACAAACAATAACTTTGTTTTAAGGAATAACAGTCTATCTCTAAGAGAGGAAAGGTATTTAAGATGTGTTTGAAAACTGATTGAATTTGATATTGAGATTATTTCTCATATCATTGTTCAGTGTTTTTGAATTACTTATTCATAGCATTGAAAATCAGATGAAATTTAAGACATGTTTTGACTTTTATTGGTTTAATATTCAAAAATACAATTTACAGATCATTCAGTTATTTGAGTCCTGACTCCTGAGCTCTACCTTTAAATAACTGTTCAAATGCTTTGCACTTAAAATATTTTAAATATAATATTAATTGAAGAAAAATGGGTTTAATTTCATAACTTCAGTGAAAAGTAAAATATGTTTAACAAACAGGACATGAGATTTTGACTATAATTTCAGTTTTCGTCTTAAATTTGTTTCAAATAATACATAATTAAAATCAACAAAAAACAGGAATTGTCTTAAAGTTGAATAAAAAATACATTTCAATATTACCTAAGATTAAAACAATTTGATTATGAAATACATTTGAAATTAATTGAAATACAGTTGAAGATACTGTAAATAACAGGATTTGAACTTCAAATTTTGAAGCCAAACACTAATTTCAACCAAAGGTTGCGATAAGAGATTAGTATATATTTATTCACAAATAGATTTGTGACTATATTTCACAGACAGTCAGGGGTTTTATCGATCAATGATTAGACGGGAATTGATATCAAATCCCAAACCGTTTAATCACTTTTCAATCCAAATCAAAGTGAAAGTAATCTTTCCATACATTCCTTAAGCGATTATACTCTGTATATACTGTATGTATGAATGGATGAAAAATGTAGTATTAGTGGCAGTCATTACCAAGATCATATTTTAGTCAAATATCATTATTGATGGAAACTTAGATAACTTGTATTAAAAGATGATTTTTCGGTGAATTCGACATTTAGTCGATTATTTAACGTAATTTATTCCTAAAATGGTTAGGGTCATTCAATTATCATAACAACCGGGGTGGTTTTGTTTATGCAAATAATTGCATCAATTATTAAGCGATTTTTATGTCTTAATTAATATTGATTTGAGTTTCAAAGCCAACGATTGTTTGATTGTATAAAATGCCAAAAGTATTGAACAATGAATTACTGATCGCTTATATCAATGACTTCATTGACTTCACCGAAGAATTGCCAAACGATTTGTCGCCAATGATCTCAACATTACTTCAATTTGATTATCAATTAAACCATTTGTTGGACAAAAGCAATAGATATTGGATTAAAGCAATGAAAACATCACTGAATTCAGAGAAAAAAGTGAAATATTTGCACAAAATTGAGAAATATTTGAAAAAATATAAATCAATTTGCGATAAAAAGTCGGAAATCAGTGCCAATATTATGCTTAAAATCAAAGCCAAAGGTATTTGAAATCAATTTTAAGTTTTTTGAATTGATTTTTCATTTTTCTCTGTCATTAGACCAACGCCTCAATGAAGACAGACAGGGGATAAACCTCTCCGACCAAACACAGCCCCTGACCTACGGCACCAGAAGTGGTCGCTTGTGGTCATCAAATAAGGCTTCGGATTAATACTACTTTCCATACAATCCTAATACCAGTCCTTTGATTGTAATAACGATTGTTTTAGTTTAGACTTAATCTCTAAATCTTTTCCTTTGTTTTCAATTATTATTAAATTTTTGTAAATTTTATTAACAATTGATTTCATATTAAAATGTTTTCTTAATTCAAATGCTATTAAACAATAAAAACCTAAGATTTTAACCTAAATTCTGGTCATTTTTGGTCAATAACTGAACTCATGTACTGAATAGGTGTACAAACCCTTGATTAAGTGAAAGGTCAGTCAAAAGGGAAATTTCGAAATAAAACTTTTTCTACACAACTATTTGGTGTAAAAACCGATAAATGAGTCACTTTTTAGTAAAATTTATTGTATTTTGTTTGTCATTGAGTTTTAAAATAACTAAAATGAGTAGTGAATAATCGTTAACTATTCTGACAGGCAATCTACCTGTGCTGGTAGACGATGTACCTGTGCTCAAGTGCTTGTGTGTGAGCACAAGTCAACGAAAGTATAATTGACTTCTTAATCAAGCATTAGATTTGTGTATAATATTAATCAATAAAGACTTCATTAGTAACTCATTGATGCAAATAAGGGGCAAATGATCTGAGTTTGGGATGAATTTGAATAATAGTTAAATCAATCGTTCATTTCATTTGTTTTAATTGAAAATTTAAACCAAATATTCCTATGATTTCAATAAAATAATTAATTTTTACATTAAAACGTCTGAAACAGAAATAATTTGAATAATTGAGTGAAAATATGACTTAAGCTATGAGTGCCCAACATATTAGTGAAAATATGTTTAGCCCCTGATTTAGGTCTGTTTAATGAAAGTCTCATTTCCTAACAATTATATTTGATTTTGAAATCATAAGGAAGTGTTGTTTGAAAACATATTATTCACACATTATTTCATCGATTTTTTTATCCAAACATTGAATTCAATGACAAAAATGTTTGAATTGTGTTATTTGTTTGTTAATCACAAATGAATGCAAAGATTTGCTTAACATTTAAAAAACAGTTTTTTATTCACTGAATCATAAAAACAGATCAATTGATAACAAATTTGAATATTTTTGAAACTTTTTGTTTAAATTACTGACAATTTTTTGCTGAATCCAACAAATCGTCGTATATTTTCATATACTTTTTCACTTCAATCTGTGTAAAGCCATACCTCTCGGCCAACTCATAGACTGTTGGACAGCCGTCCGGTGCGTCAATGAAACTCCTGTCGCACTTTCCGCCCATATATTTGGGCATCAAATCAATGGAAACATATTTATGTATTTCATCTCCGTTTGCAAACTCAACCAAATTCTGATACTCTCCTAACCATCCCTTCACTAGTTTCCAAATGCCCCTTAGAAGCCAGGGTAAGTTATATACAATCACATATTGAAGCACCAGAGGGTAGTGGACAGTAAGACTTGTGATAACAAACTTCAATAAATCCATACTTAGGTTATTGAGACCACAGTCAGAGCAGTCGAGAACTAAAATAAAGCCTTTGTTTCCATACTTTTTGTCCAAACTTTCAATGATTGCAATCAAAAACATCTCAATAAGAGGTCTCAGTTTCGCTACTTTTCGGTTACATTTACCCCTGAAATAGAGCTTAAATTAAGGGGGAATTACTCAAAGATTAACAATAATTGAGAGAATTGCTAAAATCAATGATAAATACCAGAGGAATGCCATTCCGGTCCTCATTGTACTCAAAAATCGCCCCAATGTTGAAGAACTCTCGGCCGTAATCCCTGTCCAGTGATCTGTTATTAACTCCAAAAGTCTTCCTCCACTTTAAATTCAAGATCAACTGATCGGTCGCTTCATCGAAGTCATTGTCATAGTATTCAACAAATCTCTGGACAGACCAGTCGTCCGATTGAATGCGGTTTATATCGCACTCATCGGCAAAGCTTTTGTCAAATTCATACAAATTCAATAACTTTTCCCTTATTTTGGGCACCAATTCATATGACGGCCTCTTATGTAGCAGTGATTTAGGGGTCTTATAAAATGTGTCCATTTGAGTACCGATCCCAACACTCCTGTCCTTAGTGTTTGGGTTTGACATTATTTTGTCACAAAAAAAACTATTGAAAAGTTTTTATATGTGTCTCAAATGAGAGCAACAGTTAATACAAATGAGTGACAAAAAAAGTGAAATTGATTTCAACAATAGTTTTATGTTTTTAATATCAAATAAATATTTCCTTAAAGTTAAGCAATAATTGAGTGGAAAATACACAACAAGTCTTCGGGAAAACAGTTTTCATTGAATTTATGTGAATTTATGTGTCTTTTAAGGGATTATTAAATAAATAATCGTTTTATTAGAGAATATTTTATTTGCTTTTCAAAAGTGTTTTGTGTTTGCGATAGAAGTTAAACATATTTTCGGTTAAAAAAAATTAATACAAATAAAAATATTGAGAAATAGTTTTTGAAAACTAATTAAAAGTTTCAGAAAAAATGAAAATAAAAATGTCATTCAAAGAGAAATTGACACAAATCTATATTTTGATCTTAAATACCCTTGATTCATTTAACACAAACTTGAATTTACTTGAAAATATAACTTTATATTTGTGAATAAAAATAAGATAGCTTAATTTATCTTATATTCTGCAATGAGCCAGCTAAGTATACATTTCATATTTCATATTTGCATAATTGATTTGCATTTTCATATGAATTCAAGTAAAATAAATTCAATTTTAAAATTTTACTTTATATTAAATTTTATCCCTTTTTTGCTTTAAAAACAATTTATTATTGTCTTTGAATATAATTTATTCAAATATTCTCCAAAATTCTTGACTAAAAATCAATACTTATTTATAAATGCGCTAAAAAATAAAATATAAAAATATGAACTAGCACAATGTTTGATATTCTGTTTACATCTTATCTTAAATAATTGTAATACAGTACTCAATAATTACAATAATAAAACCTTAAGTTATTTTAATTATGAGTCATTAAAACAGTAATAATTTTGATGCAAATATTAATCAATGAATTAAAACATAAATTAAATTAATTTTATTATAAAATTGAATAAAACTATAAAAAGAGACGTAATTTGTGGACAAACATGAAATGAGACAATAAATGTGTGGAGAAAAGGGTTACGAGAGTCCAGTGAAGACGTAATCATAAATAGATTCCCTATTTTTTGCAATTATGACTCATCCGAACCAATTCATCATAAAATCAATTCGAATACATCAATAAAGGAGTGCAAGAAAGTGGACGTAATTTATGTATTGTGAGAGCAATTTCAGTTCAGGTTTGCAAACGTATGAGAAAAAAGTGTATGAATTGATAGCACAAGACATCAGACGTTAACGTAATGTAAACCCAAAGCCAAACACAACAACACTTGAAGTGAATGAATGAATGAATGAATGGTTTAATAAAAAACAATTGAAATTACGTTTAAAGTAATCAACGCTTAAATTATTAGTCATTTTTTTGTTTCCAATATTTATTACATTAATAATAATTAATATATAATTAATAATAATAATAATAATATTAATAATCATTGAGTTTAACAATTTGTGAAGTGTTTTGTTTATTTTGGTCAAATTAATAATCATTGTTGCTTTATTCAAATTGAATTTAAATTTGGTTCTGGTTAATTTGGTTAATTTGGTTCTGGTTCATTTTTGTTTCTCATTTCAAAATACTTGATAATCGATTGAATCGATTGTAAAATTAATTAAAAATATTTTGAAGTGAAATAAAATGAAAAAATTGTTTCAACGGTTGGATAACAACGGCAGTAGTCGTGAACACAATCGTGAAAACAGTAGTAATAATGCATTAAATCTTAATAACAATTATTTGGGAAAAGTATTTACTGTTAATAGATTTCACTGTACCGTTGAAGACACCATCGCTGAGGGTATGTATGATATACTTGTGGACACCAATTGGCGGATCAATTGGCGACCAATTGCTTATCAATTCATATCTCTCTTCAAACCATTCAATGCTTTTTGTGTTTCAGTACTTGTTGTCTGTGTTTACACTTTAACCTCAACTCTCATATCATTTGTTAATTGTTTTAATCATTTTGTTTCTCTTCTCTACCCTTAGATTAGACCCCCTTTTGAGTAACCGATTTATGACCCTTAATATTGCGGTCATTATTGCGTGTGTGAACTGAATATTATTTTTTACCCCTTTTTTGCATTTAATTTGATTTTATATAACATTTTTTTTGTGTTTAATGTTTTGATAAAATGTTTAAAACAAATGAAAACCAAAAATGTCTGTAATTTTTGAGATTATATTTCAATTGTTTTTATGGTTTTGTGTATTATTTGTGTATTTTTTTAATATTATTTATATTTTGATTGTTTTTTGACTCACTTTTAGCTCAAAACCCAATAATTATTTCATAATTTAGTTATTATTTAATCGTATTTTGCGTTCAATTGAGTGAAACGTCTGAAAACGAGTCGTTATTTCACTTCAATATTGAAAATAATTTCAACATTTGTTTCATTCAATTGTTTTTATAACTAATTTAACGTTAAGTCAGAAGTGATTTCAGTTTCAAATTGAGTCTAAACTTCAGTACATTTTTAGACAACAAATAAAATCTCTTTTTTGTATTTTATTTTCAAATTTTTCGATACAATAGTTAAATATGTTTTCAAATCTCAAGTGGTTTTCATTTTATTTATTAATTTTACGCTTAATTTCATTACTTTTTTAGTCATTTTTATGAATGCTTTATGAGTTTTAAGGTCTCTGTTAAGGGGTTTGACACTTGAAAAGGGGTATAATTATCATATAATTTCTGATATCTCTTGTATTTTATTTATATTCACAATAGTTTTCATATATGTCCTAAAACTTGAACTCATTTTATATGAGTTTTAATTAAAATCTGAATTTTTTGTTTGTTTTTTATTTGTTTTATAATAATAAGAGTTTTGTCGCTGTTTTGCATGAATTTTAGTTTTCCAGCAAAACTTAAGTCAATATTAAGTTAACATTGAATTGAGTAATAAATTGAGCGCTAATTCAATAGACTATTGAATGAATGGGTTTTTTCATTATTTAATCAGTTTATGCATCAAATCATTGAAATCTCGTCAAAAAGTGATCAAATAATACAAAATTAAATCTCATTTCAAGTCGTCTATGAAAAACAATTTTCATTGAAATTGTGTCCAAATATTTGCAGAAAAGCATTAATTTATTCAATAATTTCAACGATTTATTGATTTTTCCTTTGAATTGGAGTTTGTATTCAAAGTAATACTTAAGTTTTTATTTTGATTATTGAAAACAGTATTTAATTTATAAACAATTTTTTATTCATTTCTCAAATTATGTCTCAATTTTTGTTCATTTTTTGTATTGATTTTTTAATATTAACGTATATTTGGTTAGAAATGATTTATCATTGGTTTGACATCTTTTATGCGTATAATCCCCTGAATATTGTGATTAAAGTTTGATTAAACCCTTAATTTATTCGCTTCTAAGGGTTGATAACCCATTCAATTGACAATAAAATATTCATTTTCTCCCCTTTTTTTATTTAATAATTTAAATCACAATCTTTTGGTTAAATATTTACTTAGTTTTCAATTCATATAAAATATTGTATTAATTTTCAAAATCAGATGATATGTATGTAAACTATGTTTTTATTCAGTGAAACATATATTTGTTGTGAATTTTTGCCACAATTTTCATATCGATTGCCAGAATCTGATGAATGGTTTTTAGATTGTATTCATAGATAAGGACTAAAAACACAATAGATTTGTATTATTTTATCTGAAAAATATGAAACACAAACGGATTTCTCGTGTATTTATGTTTGTCTTCTCTATTATTGAATGTTTGTATTGAATGGCAAATGAACTCCAAGTGCTCTGAAGACTAAGATTTTTGTCTTATTTTGTTTTTTTGCTTATGTTTTCGCTTCACTTTCTCTTTGTCTTAGTTTTTATCTCCCTTTCCTATTCATAACATAACTTCACTTAAGTATTAAATATTTTTTACTTATTTTTTTTTTGAAATACTTTTTTCAGTTATAAAGTCATAAAAACTCGTTTCTCTGTATTTTGTGATTCAATTCAGACGTCTCTCAAACAAATTATTTATTTATATTTTCACTACATTTTTACTATACGTATAACAATGTGAACAATCCTTTCCCCCTCACGTCTGGCGAAATAGTAGATCCCTGAGTCCCTGAACCCATCACTATATCATGATTATTGTGTTTTCTAATTATTGTTATTAGTTTTTAGTCATTATTTTTGTCCAAATTTTGACTTCAATTAAATGATTATCTGATTATTGAATCGATTTTTGATTTCATTTCATAATTGAGTTTAAAATTATTTTTTGAGAGATTTTTTTTATTGACATTTCAGTCGATTGTCTGCTATTTTGAGTCTAACTTTCCCACAAAATGTATGCTATTTTCAGATTAATCTCTAATAATATATTTTGCGATTAATTTGTTGGGCTTTTCAGTCAATACTGTATATAATAATTAGATATTTTTGTAATTATATTGATATTTGTTTTTTATGCTTTACTATATGCCAGTCCCCCACACATACCTGTCTATCATTTAATTTAATTGTGTTTTACTTTCTGCTTGTCTTTAAATATACCCTAAATTTGATATTTCATTAAAATTTAAGGGTTTTGTGTGAAAAAAATGTTATAATGTTTTTGTCTATCTTTTTATCGTTTTGTGATTTATTTACTAAAAAATTATAATTCATTTAATATTGTTTTGGTGTTGAAAAGCATTTCCACATATTTTACGCCTTTTTATTTGAGTAAATGTTTTTTATATCAATTATTTTAATTAAATGTTTTGTAAAAAGTTGTTTGAATATTAAAAATTTTAGATTATTTATAAATCCGATGATAACTGTCGACAATATTTTATTTAGTGTTTTTTGTATTCACTATTTCAACCCATTTTTGGGTTTATTTTCTATAAATGTATTAAAATTTTAATGACTTTTATGTAAATTCACTTTCAATTCATGATATACTGAATGATTGTGAATATACAGTAAAATATCGTTTCTGTCATACATGATTTTTCAGAGAATTTGATGATAAAAACAATCTTATGAAAAAATTAAATCTCTATTAAAAATCATCCAAAAATTACGTCACAACTAATTTACATAAACTTAATCAATTTTTGCCAAATATCAATCTTTATATGATTACTAAAATTATACAAAGTATTTACTTCCCAATTATAATAAAAAATTATGTTTTTCTTAATATTTTAGTGTAAAATAAAATAAAAATTATTTGTGACAAAATTAATATAAACCTATTTAATTTAATAAATATTGAATGATTTTGTATAATTTTGTGGTATTTTATATTTCTAATCAATATTCAGATTAATATTAGTTATCAAAATCGTCTTCATATAAATTAACTATCATTAAGGACTTAAATTAATTCAAATTAGAATGTTTAACAATAAATAATTAACTGTAATATCATTTAACATTTTAAAAGTTGATTATTTATATTATCTAATTTATGACTTAATTAGTCATTTCAAATTATCACATGACAAATTTGAACCTTTTAAAATTAATTTCCAAAATTTTCAAATGTTGATAAAAATAATTCTATTTTACACTAAATGTTTTCTAAATTTGGCAAAAATTAGTGATAAAATCCAGTACCTGACAAAAACTATACTTGACAGAATCAATACTTTTTAACATTAGGTTTATAGGGAAAGGGTAAGTGTTTTACAAATATGATGACAAAAACGAGAATATGACAGAAACCATGGTTGATAAAAACGATGTTTTACTGTATATTATTAAGAGTTGTTTTGAAGAAATGAAGAAAAAACGACAAGTTTTTCATTCAATGCTTTTTTAACAACATTTCGTGAATACTTGAGAAAAATTGTGTTTTAATTAATTTCTATATTAAAAGTCCATTTGTTATCTAATTTTAGATCAAAAACTTTATAGATTTTACAGAAGAGAAGGCATTAAAGCATTAATTCATTAATTTATTAATTTTATGCAAAATCTCTTTTTTGTTGTTATTATTAAACCATTTATTTCTTAACTTTTATCTCATGTGAAACATTGAATAATTAAATGATTAGACGACTTGTGTTTAAAATTTCATTTTTCATATGACTTTATATAATTTTAAATGATTTTTGGTTCAAAAAACTGCTGTAAAAGTCATTTGTTTTTCTTCTTTTGTAACAAATTATTCACAAAATCCTTGAAATATCTCAAAACCAAAGACTTTATGAATGATTTTTCAATCAATCGATTATTTAATTGATTTTTCGTTACCTTATCTTCATTTCAATCGCAATGTCTTTGAATGATATTTTTGTTTTCATTTATTTGAAGTCTAGGTCTTTATAATTAGATGACAAGCAATCGATTCATTAGCAAAATGTTTGTTAATTAACACTACTTTAGGGGTATTTTTCTAGCGATGATCTAAAAGGGACTGAAAATTGGATTAATATTTTTTAGCTATTGATTGCTATAAAGCCTTGAGTTTTCTCTTAAGTTATTGGAAAATCATTTATAATTTTGTTTTCATTTTTTGAGCAAATTTTCTCTAATTTTATGTCAAAAATCGATAGACTTTTAGACTTTCCTCTAAAACACTATTATTTGTAATGACTTTTTGATTTGAGATTCACTTCTTGTTTGTCGTAAATCATTTGAATGACTCATAAAAGTTTGAAATGAAATAATTTATTGTTTTATCTGTCTTTTTGTTCAACGATCAGGTGGTTTTGCACTGGTATTCCTGGTGAAAGCAAACAATGGGGTGCGATATGCTCTCAAACGTATGTTTGTTAACAATGATTACGATCTGAATGTCTGTAAACGGGAAATACAAATCGCTGTAAGTTTTTTGATCACAAATTGATTGTTGTTTTCATTAAATAATTATTTGATTTTTGATTTGATTTGAAGACAAACTTAGGTTCGCATAAAAATATTGTCGGTTTAGTGGACTCAGCCGTCAATTACTGTGGGGATGGCGTACATGAGGTGCTTATGCTTATGAATTACTGCAAAGGTATTGTCCATCAATTGTTTGCACAAATATTTGTCGTAATTGTAATGTGTTTTCACTTTATTTAATCAATTTCTCTCACTTTTATTGATTTCAATGCAATGTCTGCACAAAACATATAGTTTTAATCAATAATTCATTGAATCAATTGATTGCACAATAGTTTTATAACTGTCTGACTGTTTGCGTCAAATATTGATTTCACACTTGTTTTTAGTTGTTTCCGTTCAGTTCATCACTGCTTTCGCTATTAGTTTAATATATTCTCATATTTTATGTCTATTTTCAAATCAATTGTTAAAATCAATCACTTTTTTGCTGACAATAGAAATGCTTTCACTTATACTCAAGAATTAGGTTTTTATTATTGAATTGATATTAAAATGAATGTATTTTTGTCGTGAATTTTAGTGATGAAGGTGTGGGCGAAACCTCTTGTGCTCACAATCCTCACTCTATTTATATATCTTTATCCAAATCCCACATAAAGTTAATATAAAAATGATTTTCGGTAACCATTGAATCGATTTGAGAATACATTGGATTTGATTATAATATAAGAAATAAGTTATTAAACAAACAAATCGTTTATTTGTTTATAAATAACTGAGATTTTACTGTCCATTGAAGTGAATGTAAAAACTTGTAAAGCGTTTTGTAATAAACTTCACCTGAACTTTGTTTTGTTGTCAGAAATTGTATTTTTAGACTGAATATCAATTTTTGCTTCAAATTCTGAACAAATTTTGTTTTGGGTTTTATTTCCCAACGAAAACAGTCCTCAGTTTTCATTCACATTCAAACCGACATTAGATATAAATCTCTCATCTTTTTTGTGTTTAGTTGTGAGTATAAGTGCTTTCAAAATGTCTCAAAATAGTGGTTTTGTCTGAATATTCACTGAAAAAATGAAATAAATTTTTGGTTAAAAATAGTGATTCAAAAAAACGACGAGTTTTTTCGTAATTTCCAAAATCCAGTGCATTTCTGAGCTTTTCCTTCAGTGAAGAAGTTTTTCATTACATTTTTACGATTCACTAAATATTATACCGAAAACAGTGTTTATTATAATTTTGTTCACCTTTTCCTATGTCTCTCAACTCAGGTTTATTTTCAAAATATTGTTAATATACCCCTTATTTTCCATAGATATTGGTTTAGGATTTAAATGTTTGGCGAAATAATTATTGTTTTATATATTTTTCAAATAATTTATATTTTGTTTTAATACTTAATACTTAATCTAAAATCTAAACATTATTTCATTTGTCAGACAAACCCTTAATTGTGTTTAATTTATAATAATTAATGTTTGTTTGGGTTTTGAGTTAAAAACACGTTTTGGTTTTCTTTTATGAATAAATTTGTTTCAATATTTCACACCCTTTTTGGCTAAGCATTTAAATGTGTATTTTAGGGATATTTTAAATTACATTAATTTTACATTTTTAGTGCTTTTGATGTTTATTTCAAATGTATTTTTGTGTCAATTCATTGTTTATCAGACAATAATTGAATCGATATTTGAAATATAAACCTATTTTTTGTCTGAAGAGTACAAAACGAAAAAAAACTCTTCAATCGATTGTCTTTTAATTTTATTCAGTTTTGCAGACATTATATAAAATCCTTTGATCTTATGTTACATTAAAATTGAATTTAGTTTTCAAAACCCCTTAATATTGTCGACAAATAAAGCAATTTTTCATTGAGTGCTCAATAGATAACTAATTCTTATTTTTTTCGCATTTCTTCTCTTTATTTGTAAACAATTCTCTCAATAGTTATATAAAGTATGAAAAGAAGAGTAAATAATGAAAAAATTACTTTTTGTGTTGTATTTGTTATCACTTTTATTAGTTCTCAACGAGAGGTTAGGCTTAGAATCCATAGATCTTTAGGTTTAATCAATTGTTGGGCACTAGTGTTGATAAAACCCCCTGTTTTAAAAATATTCCCTTTTCTCCACTAAAGACTATAAAATCTGATATCCCTTCAGAAGTTGTTTATTCAAAGTAGAGATTGTCTGCAAATGACATTTATATTCTCATTATTAACCCCTGAATTGATTTTATCGTTATTAACCCCTGAATTGGTTTTTCTAATTAATAAGTAATTTGTTTAATGTTTAGGACATGTCTTACAACTGATGAACGATCGGATAAACGTTGGTTTCAGTGAATCAGAGCTTTTGAGGATATTCTGCGATATTTGTGAAGCAGTGGCTCGTCTTCATCACAATCAGCCCCCGATTATACACAGGGATCTAAAAGTAATACTTTTTTCTAATTTTATTGTTTTTAATTGTTTTTCATTTGCTTTTAATTGTTTGAAATTTAATTTTGTTAAATACCCCTTACAGGTGGAGAATATCCTTATATCAGAGACCGGTTCCTATCAATTGTGTGATTTCGGTTCGGCAACCGTTAAAGTGCTGAGAAGTAGTGATACTCAGAGTGTGTTAGACATCGAGGAAGAGATCAAGAAATACACGACTCTATCATATCGGGCGCCGGAAATGATTGACTTATACGCGGGTAAACCCATTACCACCAAAGCGGATGTCTGGGCGTTGGGTTGTCTGCTCTACAAATTGTGTTTTTTTCAATTGCCGTTCGGAGAGTCGACTCTTGCCATACAGAACGCTCAGTTGGTTGTTCCCGATTCGTCTAAGTATTCAAACAAATTGCACGCTTTGATCAAATTAATGCTCGAACCGGACATTGACGTCCGGCCTGACATCTTTGTCGTCTCATCCCTGGCCTTTCAGTTATTGGGCAAAGACTGTCCGGTGGTTAACGTGAATAACAGTTCAGTTCCCAAATGGTCGGCGCTCTCAATGCCAATGACTGAGTCAGAGGCCAGAGATGCCAAACGCAATGCCAAACAGAGTACGAATGTGATTACCAATAGAGAAGTGCCTATTATTAACAGCACCGGTAGTAATGTAATTGAAGGCACAACTATAGCGCCCCGACAGCGACCTAAAGGAGGAACCAGTGGTTTGTTGTCTTTGCAGATAATTGTTAAGACCTATTAATTGTGATCTAATTTTAGGCCAATTATCGATTCCAGTATTACCTACCAGTGCTTCAAACAGAGCGACGACACCCGTAGAGCAAACCGGCAATAAATTGCTGACTAATCAGTCATCGATGACTACATCCCAGAGCTTTACATCCGGTGCACAACTAATGGGCCCACAGTCGCAGTCACTGTCAATATCAGCGCCGACTTCAAACCTGGTCTCGCCGTCAATCCATTCAAATACCAACATTCCTCAGCAGTCTATGACCACAACTGCGACAACAAATAATAATTTAAGTAATAATCCCTTCATAAATGTCGGGCCAACGGCGCCGCCGGTCAGACTCACTCAGACACCACCGGGAGGGCCGTCGCCTATCAATGAACAGTTGGGTTCACCGCCTGTACATTCCCTCCATCGGCGTAATGTTAGCGAGACTTCAGCGTTCAGTAAAGAATTGGTGTCTTTAGTCAACACCGATAGTACTCTTCACTACTCAAGCAATTCATTAACCTCTCAGAACACATACCCCTGTAGTAAGGGTTGGAACCCATTTGAAGACGGCTTTCAAATACCCGCCGATCTCTCAGTTGAAGACCACGAGTTCGGCAACGAATTTGATAAAATAAGGAAAGGATCCCAAACCAGTGAGTCCTCATTCCTCTTCACCTCATTTACATACCATTCCTTAGACAGTGATTTAATTGATGTTTATTTCAATGTAAAGGCATATCAAACGTGAAGAGTAGGGAAGATCTAGTCATGTCTTCGTCGACACCAGAGGCGGACCCCTTTGGTGCCGCACCGTTTGATCCGGTGAAGATGAGGAGACATATTAAACGACAGGAACTGATGAAACTGCAGACAGAAGTGCAAGACTTGAATGAATTTAGTTTAATACCCAATAATGCAAATAAAGGTAAATATGATTTTTGGACTTAATATTAACCCTTAATTAAGTTAATTGACCTCTAATTATGATAATTAACCCCTGATTATGATTATTACCCCTTAATAGAGATAATTCCCCCATAATTATGATTATTATCCCTTAATTGAGTCAATAATTAAACTATTTTTGGATTATTAATAGAGTTTTCAAACAATTTATTGATTTTTTATAATTTTGTAAACAATTTCTGCTTTTGTTTTCATTTCATATAATTTTGTTAATTATTTAAAAAATTTAAATATTTGTGAATAAAATTAATTTTCAAATCTGTTTTTGGTTTTGGTTTTCTTTTGCATGAAATTCACCCTACATTCAGGGGTTTAATCTTTTTTTCGCTTACTTTTGGGTCAATATCTGGTGTTTTAATGGGTTTCTCTCTTTCAGTCAATTGTTTGTTGAATTGAATAATTAATTTCTAATTTCCTTTATTTGTGCCAAAAATATGTCCAATGATTACACAAAAAGTCTTTTTCAGATTAGATTTACTTTTATTTGTGATAACAATCAAAACGATTAGTAATTTGAGGCCAAAAGTGATTTATTTTTATGTTTACTTCAATATTAGATTAAATTGTAATACATTTGTAGAGGTTTTCACTGTTTGTAAACACTTTGGCATTTCGTTTAGGGTTTGGAGTAATGTTTTGATGCATTTATTTTCAAAGGTATAGCAGTGCCCACCACTTATATGCCGTTGTATTCATCCGATGCCGAAGACGGCGACGAACTGTCCAATAATGGCAATATTAGCCATGAATTGAAATCATTACCGGTGTCTATACCGTTGAGGAATAGGAACCCATCGGACACGTCGACGACAACATCCCAGTCGACGGTGGCCTCAAATGACAGCTCAGTTCGCAACAACTTTACGAAAGCTCCCGCAGAGGACAGGTCTAAATACGAGAAGTTTATTGACGCAGATCTCGACGAAGATCACGAATGTATGTATTATTTACATATCATTTGAGGTTTTATTTCATTTCATTTTATTTAATCACTATTTCATATGATATTGAATTTCATTATGACTTCAATTAAGGAATCATTTTTCTTGAATATTTAATTTTGGGCTCAATATTTTGCCCCCTTTTTATAATTACACCCTTAATTATAATGTTTAAAATTAATTGAATATCTCATAGGAATTGAAGACATATTTCAGATTCAGATAAGAATTAATTGAATGGAAATCTGAAAAGCAATTGAATGTGTAATCAGTTTCACATTTACTTTGCAATAATTGATGAAAACATTTGATATAAAAAATAGCTTTCATTGAAATTCAAGAACAGATCTAATGATAGGAAAAATCAGATTTCGAGCAAAAGTTTGAAAACAAATTCGTAGACCTGTCATCAAAATCTTCATTTAAAGATCATTTATCACTCAATTAAGGGGTTGGCTATTAAGCACTTGTATGACGACATAGTATTTATTGGATTTCAGTCAAAATACACACTATATTTAAAAAATTATAATTTTTCTCATTATTTATAAATTGATTCAAATTTTCTTTCAATTATTTGTTGTTTGACTTTATATTTGAATTAAACTATGGTTTCATTTAATCGCAAATATTCTTATATAAAATATCTTAAAGTGATTGACGGGGAAAGGGATTCAATCGGTTCCGCGTCTGATCTCCGCGACTCTGAGGAAACACCCGATGATGGCATCGATGAGGACGAAGACGACGAAGACTTTACGCAAGAAGTGACTGCAATTGAGATCAAAATGAAAGAACCCTCGCGTTTGGCAAAACCAAAACCTACTTTGATATCAGGCGATGATCTGCTCATTGGACACATCGATGGCGAGAAACCATTGCTTTGTGATGAAGACGAAGACATAGAGAAGTCACCCCAAGTTGTACACCAAATGCCTTCGTTGTCCACCTTATCGTCCGATGTGTTTGCTTCGGCGCCGTTCAGGAAACCAGTGCTGAAGTCGAGAAGAAAGTCCAAAACAGATATGGAATCAGAAGACATGAAATTAGTCGAAACCACTACTTCTGGTGATGAAGTCGACGAAGAGGTGGCCAGAAATTTGAGGGCACAGGTAGTTAAGGATACTATGATTGGACCCAAAGATCTTTTTGGTTCAAAACCATTTAGTGAACAACAATTAGTGAACGTAAGTCTTGTTTGATGTCATCAGTGGTTAAAATTAATTAAATTTTCAATTATCTGTCAAACAGTCTGAACAACAGTCCGTTCAAAAGCAATACTATAATAGCGAACAACAGAGCACTCAATGCACTCAATGCACTCAAAGCACTCAATTGGCACTCAATGAACAACAATATCCACGAGTTATTCCACAGCAATACCAACAAAGAGTCATTGAATCACAAAAACCAATTCAAACACAACTACAACAACAGGAAGCAGTCCAGCCATCGATCGCCAGGACATCTAAGCCACAGACATCACAGGACCTGTTCGGTGCCATTCCATTCGCCAGTAATACTAGTGCCGCACAAGTAATAGCACCGATTCCTCCCCCAACAGCTATAGCTTTAACACAACGGCCGTCAGTGCCAACAAAGACACCAAAAGTGTTAGCGTTGGCCAGTTCTCCAACAAAGAAGTCGATTGTTCACCAGACGGCCACCGCTTCCATACCGGTGTCATCTGTATTAGCGGAGCCGTCAGTATCGCCGCCGTCACCCATAAAAGTAGTCAAACAGTCCCTCAAGTCTAAGCCTAAATCAAAAGTATTATCAAAGACGGCGAAGAAGTACGAAGTGGTCGACGACGACGACGACATCGACGGTCTTATCAGTAATGAAAACGACGAGGAATTAGAGGAAACGAAAAAGAGTCGCAAAAAAGACAAAAAAGTATTTGAATTTCAAAATTGTTTTGATTTACAAATGATTTGAATTTAAATTTCAATGAATTTGGTTTTGATTTTGAAATTTTTGTTTTGAAATTTCAGGATAAGTCAGAAAAGAAGGAGAAATGCAAAGAGAAAGGTGAAAAATCAAAGGACAAGTCAGAGAAGTCTAAAGAAAAGTCGGAAAAATCAAAAGAAAAATCAAAAGACAAGACCAAGAAATCCAAAGATAAGGATAAGGCCAGACATCAGGCGTTTGCAAACATGTCCTTTGAAGACGTGACCGACGATACAGTGGACTCACTCAAGTCATACCATCAGCACCAACAGCACCAGACTATGGCCAAAGTCGGCAAATAATTATTGTCTCCGTTTAGAGTATAAATGTGTTTCAAAAACTTTGTTTACATTCAGAAAACAATACTATTTTTTAATTTAATTGAAAGCAAACAAAACAAGTGTTAAATAAGTGTTAAATGATTTTCAAATTATTTGAATTTCAAGTTTAAGTTATTTTGTGTGAGAAAAACATAACATATTTTTGAAGACCAAAAACATTGACTCATTTTGTTGTATATATTTGTCGTTTAATTCAATTATTTATGAAATTTTTTTATTTTTTTTTCTCAGTTTTATTCAACTATTAATTGATTTTTTGATTATGATATGTGAGGGCAATGAAGAGCTAAGAGACTTATGGATTAAACGATAATCTCTTTGTTAATCCATTTTTCACTAAACATTGAGTTTTTATAGATAACTATAATAACCCCTAATATAACACAAGATTTTGATTTTTAATTAGTTTTACTGTAATTTAATTATGAATTAGTTTTTAGTCCTTTTTGTGAAGAAAACAATTGAAAAACTATTTTAAAACTAAAGGTTTGTTACAATTCGTTGACATTTATCGGAACGATAGTCGAGTCAAAGGAGATGTTGTTTAAATGTATTTATTATTAAATTAATAGATATTTAGGTAAAGATTATTTGAAATACAATCTCATTGTCCTCTCATTTGTCTGATAAGAGAGTGAGTGAACTGTGTTTTGAAAAATAAAGTGTAAAAGAAATGAATAGAAATTATATTATATTTAAAATTCAATTGATTTATAAATAATTGTAATAAAACTTATTTAAAACACTGAAAGAGTGAAATGAATGAATGAATACTTGGTTTTCACTGCAGGTTTCCCAGCGGATGAAAACCGATTGATTAGATTTGATGGATATTTACACGGATTAGTGATAATCCGCTAAAATCTCATAAATAGTTTATTCAATATTTTTATTAATTGTGTAAATATTATTAATAATAATTATATTTTATGAAATTTTTTGTTAATTTACATAATTATTGATATTTCTCATTGAATACTAATATATTCAGTGAACTCTTAGTTGATATTATTGATTGTATTGAATATACGGTTAATTTGATTATTGATAAAAATTAGAAAATTTTCATTAAAATTAAATAATTTTTATTTGATTTTAAACAAAATTGTTTTCAATTATTTCCTTTTTATGCCATTTTGGACCCAATATTTGATACAATTATTCAGATTTTCAAACATTAAATGAAAGGTCTTTCGTTCAAATGTCTTACCGTTGAGACCGAAATCATTTGAAATTTTATCTAATCTTCAAAAAAGTATTAAATATATTGACTGAGAATTTTGAGCGAAACTGAACAGACGTTTGATATAAATGTATAGTTTTATTGATTCAGTTGTTGTTGTCTTCAAATAAATTTAATTCAATTTTCACTTTTTATTCAAATGTTAGACAAAAAAACAATTATTTTTAAATTATGACAAATATTGAGAGTATTTCTCAATTGATATCCAATTCTAACGGATATTCCGTTCATATCTTGTGTCCAAATTGTAATCAAGAATGTGATACAGAAGTGGAAGAAGTGAACCAATGGTGCGCTTGGATTACATTTGGTCTTTGCTTTCTATTGTAAGTCTAAAACAGATATTAATTTCAAATCAATTTTTAATTAATCTGATAATCAGTTCCTGTATTCCAATGCCTTGTAATCTCAAACCGGGTTGTGTTGAAGTCCGGCACATGTGTTGTAATTGCCATAAAGTGTTAGGAGTTTATCACAATTAATATCATTTAAAGTTTTGTACAACTAATCAATAAATTGCGAAACAATTTATAAACGGAAAACTTTTTTTTCACTTTTTGTCAATTTCCTCCCAACCCTTGAAATTTTCCTCAAATCTGAAGATTTATTGAGTGTTTTGATTACAATCTTTGGTCAAATAATGAGATAATTACTGAAGACTTGTAACAATCAAATGATAATTAAATTCATAACAATTCAAACAGTTTTGTAAAAATAATTTCAATATTTCATTAAATTTTATTTGTTTTGAATTTAAGCTAAATATTGTGTTTAAAAACAATTTAATCAGAAATTAATCCAATTTTTAATGATTTGTAAAAACGTTGTCTAAAATTACTTCAATTTCTTAATATATTTCTATTTTGTGTTTCATTGAACAAACAATTACAAGATTTGAAGATTATTACAAATAAATAATTTGTAATACAAATGAAAACATGTATTATTTTACAAATTATTTTATTAAATATTAATTAAAAACAAATTTATATTAAAATATATTTTTTAAATAAAATTAATTCAAAGTTTTTATGTGTTTTAGAGTTCAATGAATGTAAACATAGATTCAATGATAGAATAAAAGCCTTCAAATAAGACATTACTGTTACAGAAGTTATATTATATTCAAAGTTAATCACATTAGTAGTGACGATACCACTCATCACTTTCAGACCAATAAATCAAATGAGTCTTTACTTATCGCGAAAGTGTCCGCAAATAGTTACAAAAAACAACCTTAAATGACCCTCAATACATGTCTGGTCAGCACCCGAAAGTTGGGATTCACACTAAGCACCACTAAAATTGTTTTCCATAGGACCTAGGTCTCTTAGGACACTTTACTAATCAATTAATTATGACTTTAAATAAGTTTCAAAATATTGAGATAAATATCAAACAATTAGTCGCAAATTATAATTGTTTTAATGAATCAATGGTTCAAACAATTCAATAAATTTTCATTTATTTGTGTTTTTCAGTGAAATTAAAATTTAAATATTTTTGAAAATGAAAATAATTTTTCAAAACAAGAGATTATTTTTCGGATTTCTTGCAGTAATAAAACCCAAAACCAAAACCAATTGCAATACAAATCAATAGTAAAATGAAGAGAACTATTGAAATGATTATAATGTTTGAACTGTCACTGCATTCCAATTCCGGGTCCTTTTTCCAGGCATTCCAATACTGGACACTTTATTTGTCATACATTTACCCCTTAGTGACGAAACAATCGTTTCTTTAGTTTTTTATTCAAATCATGTCTTAATGTCTTTTAAATTAAGATTTCATTGATTTATAAATTTTATAATAATTTTATGTTTTGTTTAATCATTTGTTTTAATGTTATAATGATTTGTATTTTTTTTAAACTTTATTTAAATCATAATAAAAATTATTATTTTTAACCAAATAAAAGATCTAGTACAGTATATCACCATTAAATATCCTGGCACATCCCCAACCCTTGTACACGTCTGTACTATTTATAGTTTTTCAAATCATATCTAAAATTGTTTTCTACTATTGATCTCAGGTTTGATGAAAGGATTTCTCACAATAACATAGGATTTCAGTTATAAAGTCCTGAATCTCATTGAAAGTATAGTTTTCTGTTTTGAGTCTATTGTTTGCAAAATATATTTTAGTTTTTTGTTCAAAACAATTGTTATATTCAAACAAAATCTCAATTTGATTACTGTATTGAAAATATTGTCAGTTTTTGCTGCGAAACAAAAATAAAAGAGTTAGACATTTGTCCCATGGGTTTGGACCCTGGCCTGGCATATGGCTATGGATTTTGTCCCATGAAGTGACTCAAAATATTTTAAATATATTTATAAATTTTAAAATTCTTCAGTTAATCAGTTAATCAATTAATCAGGGAAATTTATTCCATCTATTTTTCATTTGAATTGAATTTTATGAATATTTTGTAAATATTTTGTTTAATCTATTTTGAGGTAAAGTCAATGAATATAAAACTGATGTTAAACTAAATACAGTAATATTGTGTTTAAAATTAATTTAAATAAAAGACTCAAATAATTGAGAAATATATGTGAAAATAAATTATAAAAACATTTCTTTAAAAATGAGTTAATATTTTAAATATTTTTTTCAAACTTTCACTTTTCTTAAGAGATAAATGTTTTATTCATTTATATTTTCACTTTTACTTATGATTTATACATAGCTTTTGAATATTCAATGTTTTGCCCCAAAGATTCATATTTTATACATATATTAAGTAAAACTAATATTTCATTGAATACACAGAAAGCTTATGAGAAGAGAAATGAAAGTTTACTTGAGCTCTGAATTGAGTTTTTATCCTAAAAATGAATTATTAAATCATTCATTGAATGCATTGTTTTGTTTGACAAATAGTGTTTCACATCTTCAGACTGTTTTCATACCAAACCTCTGGAAATAATTAGACTTAACTTTATATTTTCAATTCAAAGGGAATTTACTTAAAAATTAATCACAAATTACAAACTTTTTAAATATTTTTTACATGTTTTCCTCAAATTAATGAAGAATTAGATATCATTTGAGTATTACTAAAATTATACCCTTTTTATGGAAACAATTATTATTTTATTATTTATACCCCTTTAGTATTTGCAAACATTATTCACATATTTGAATGATTGCCGGAATCTATAAATTAATTGCATTTTATATCAAAATATATTTTGATTGTCTTTTTCAATCACTTTTTATGTCAGACTTGAATACCTGTGCATTTGTTTAAAATATTTAATAAAGAATATTTACCCCCTGTTTGTCATTATGTACAACAGTGTAGAGGTTTTTATTCATTTATAACAACTGATGTTTTTTCATCTAAATTCTGTCATTCCTTTAGTTTTTGCACGTTTTTGTGAAATCAGTTTTATTTGTAATACATTTTAGTATCAAATGTTTTGTTCATTATTTGCAAAGTCTTTCAACTCATGTATTATTCGCCAAAATTTTGAGCGAAATATCAATCGATTGAAAACAGTTTTCTGTCTTCACTTCACATCAAAATTCAGTCTTTATTTTAAATGCAGTTAAAGTTTTGATGAATTTTTGACAGATTTGTAACATTTCTTGTGATTTGAAACTAAGATTAAAAATTTGCTATATTTAAAGACCCCCTGAATAGAAGGGTCAACAATACAGTCCCAGTGTTTTCAAGGTCTTTTGTTATTCTCAAAGAAATAGTTCATTATTTATTAGAAATTGATTTTTAATCAAAACATTGATTGAAATCCATTGAAAGACCAAGGATTGCAACGAAATGATATATTTTTAAGATTGAAAACTAAGGAATATTTGCATAGAATTGAGACATGAATTCAATTTCACAAATGAAGAGAAATGATTCTCTCGAGTGTAGGGATAATAAATTGATTGAATACCCCCTGTAGTGCATCTATACCTGTGGACCATATGAAGGAAAGATATGTTTAATATTAAGACAATTTGTATTAAAATTATATTATTTTTGTTTAACCCTGAGATCCGATGCTTTGTTTTATTCTTCAAAACAGAGATAAATTCAAAATTTGATTGAAAACTATTTTTCAGCAAATCATTGAAAATGACTTTAAATAACTTCTGAAATGATTTTTTTGAAACAATGGTTCAAACAATTGAAACAATTGTCGATATATTGCAATAAAATTTTAGACTTTCTTTTGGGAAAACTAAAGGAAAAATACAATACTTTTTATGAATTGATTTTTTTATTACTTTTGACATTTTGATGCATTTCTTCACTAAATGCCTAAATGTTAGACATATTTTATGAAAATAATTAAATCTAATTCACAATTGTTTTTACAAAAACTAATAAATTATTATTTCAAAGATTTTATTATCCATTAAATGAAAGCAAAGTGTAATTGAATTCACGTTTTCTTTTCATTTAATTATTTTTATGTTTAGTTTGGTTTGAAATAAATGAAAATAATATGCAATTATAAAATAATTCAAGTGTTTATATGTTTATAATTGAATAAAACCTCAGAAATGATATTAAATGTAATTAAAATTTGATTTTGTATTATGTGTTAAATGGCTGTTTGCTTGACCTTTTACCTATTGAATTGATTGTCAAGTATACAATTTGGGCATAATTTGTGTAGTTTTAAAAATCACTCAATGTTTGACTCATTTATGAATTTATATCTCAAACAAAATAATAACAAAAATATTAAAAGTACTGAAAATGTGTTTTTGAAAATTTATTGTATCATAAAAATCACTGAAAACTATATTTTGCATAAAATCTCTATAAAAACAATATTTTTACTCAAATCTCAAATTCAATTGATGTGAATATTACTGTATATGATATCAAAACTAATGCATTAAAAAGTTGTTTGAAAAGTGTTTTTGTAAAGAATATCAAAATTCTGTTGAGTTTTATGACTGAAAAACATTTCACTTTAAAAGAAATATTTTTATGAAATGTTAGTTTGACTTAAAATATCTCAAAATATGTCTAAAAATAAGATATATTTCTCGTAAATAAATACAAAGACTTGCATTAAGTTTCTGTTCATCTAATGTTTGGCTACTTTTATATTAATATTGAATTTGAATCCACTTTTCAATATCTTATCTTCAAATCTGTGCTAAAAATGTATGTTTTTCTCATATGTTGAAATATATTTTGAGATTTCAAGTATATTATATAAATTTGGTGTCAATTATGTGTGGACTTAAATAAAGTGTATTTCAAGCACTTAACTCAAAGTTATTCATAAAATCAATTTAATTAGATATACAGTAAAAGTTTTATATTTGTTATCAAACACTGAAATTAAATTTAATTTTCAAAAACTAAAACTAATTTTAAAACTGTTTATCAATAAAATGATTGATTGATTGCAGAAATAATTTGTTTTAAATAAACAATCAAAAGGAAAAAATATTTTGATTGTATTTTGTGTTTAAAATCAAATCTAATGTTGAAATTGTTATAATAGTCGACAAGAAGTGAAAGCAAATGAAACGCAAACTCAGTGTCGACCGCAAACACACACAACAATCATATCAAACAAAATATACACAAAAACTCTTTGCAAACGAATCGATATTCACATCAAATGTAGAGCTCAGACAAACACCACTGGGTTTACAACAGTTCCTGAATCGCATACACTATCTCTCAAAAGCAATCTCTTATTTACTGGACATCTAGTGATGCAATCCTTCCGGTGCTAATCCACTCCTCCTTTAGCTGATGGACTGGTTATCAAAGAAAATCAATTGAATTTCAATTATTCTTGTTTTGAATTCACAATAAATTTCATTCAAAAGTTTGTCAATAATTTGAAGTCAAAAGTAAACTAATTTCAAGTGTATTAAATAATTTGTGCCAAACAGTAAAGCACTGGACTATGGCTTTGGCCAGTTTCCTACGGGAGTGTAAGGGTGAACGTAATCGGCCGCCAGAGCCGCCCCGGATCTATGCGCGCGATATACCCAGTGATGCAAAACTAACTTTTGTTGATTTTGTGCCTTCAGTTACACACAGAGACAAAAAGGATAAAATATATTATCACCCCTTCAGGTATTTATTCATTACTTATAATAAATTGTATCTCATTTTCATATAACTGTTGATCTGAACCCACTTTTGATAGCAGAGGACATGGTTTCCCTTAAAAAGACATTTTAGTATTAATATTCAATATATTTGATAAAAATTTATAAAATTATTTTTAGTTTTATTTCTACGAATAGAGAAAATAGTTTTTGAAAACCCCCTTAAAAAGTGAATTGATTTCAACTTTTTTTGTGTGAATTTAATTCAATATATTTTTTTTGAACTGATTTTTCAGCAAATATTGAATTTATTCTCAATTTCTCGAATAAAATATGAATTTCTTTCTTATTTTCTTTGAATATTATATTTATCACAATTGAAGTGTTTATTTTAAAACTACTGGTGCACTGCAAAAGCACAGATAAACAACCCCAATATTTGCAGTCTAATTCACTGTTTGAAATTTTTTAGAGGCCTTTCAGGGGTCATAACACATATATGAAATTAAATGTCAGTTAATTTATACAAAAGACAAAAGCAATCAAATTAATTGTGTTTTTGTTTGTATTAAATACTATATCATAAATAAGCGGTTATTTAATGTATTGAATATCACATTAAAAGCAATGTCTAATGTTTTAGATTGAGATTCAGATAAAAGACATTGTTTTGAATATAACAAGAGATAACCTAACCCTAAACCCTTCAAAATCTGTTGACTGTTATTGGCTTTGATTTCCTCTAACTTTGGATTTGATTTTATTTTAGATATGTTTTGAAGTTTCAATGAATTGAATAAAACTTTGTTATAAATTCTGTTTAATATTGAATTGAAAACTACTTTATGACATTTATATTCACAGTTTCACTATTGAATGACACGAAAATATGCACCTGTTTTCACACAATATCCATCTTTTAAAGTTCACTAAAAGCCCCTTAAAAAGCACTTTCCAATCATACACTGTATTGAAACACAAATATTCAAAAAATTTCAATTTATTGAAAGTTTTAATTAATTTAATGTAATTTCAGTTCACTTTAAATAATAAATGAAATTAAAATATAGAGAGTTTTTGGCATTAATTTAATTTCAATTAATATAAAATGTAATTTCAATACAAAAATATAGATTAAAAAGTAATTAGGATTTAAATAATATGAAAACAATTGAATACAATATAAAAAGCATAAAAATAATGAAAATATGATTGAATTGAGGGACAAATCCTATCATTAATTGTATGAAATGTGTTATAAAGACTATTTCTCTGTTTGACATACAATTGTGTACAAAATTAATGCTTTGATTCAGTAATGAAAGCATTGATTATAAACTCAATTAACGAAAATTCATAGGAAATGTCTGTGAGTTATAGTAATCTAATAATAGACAACTTTTAGGGCCTATAATATCAGTGCTATAAACACTGTGTTTCAAAATTTACTATTGATTGAGAAAATTGCAAAATTTGGTGCTTAACTGCTAATTAACTCAACAATTGTCTGAACAAATAATTTGTGCAAAATTTCAACTCAAAGCCAAAAGTTTATTGAATTTATTTTCTCAACAGTTTTGGACAAACATTGAAAACTGATTAATGATTTTTGCATTCATTGCAGAATATTATTAGAAGTGGCGAACAAATGGCTTCAACACAGCTTTGATTGGGAAGTAGTTAACTGTGAATCAGTGACCCTGCTATTTAAACACAACGCCTGTTCCCACGTCTCCCAATGGGATCTAATACCCAATGTTGCAGCCACTCAGGTCATGGGTCAGGAGGCAGCCATCAAAGCACTCAGGTTTGCAATTATGCATAACGACTACAATTTGATCTTTGATTACAACTTTCAATACAAGATTTGACTATTTTTCTCATATCTATATCAAAGTCAAACTCATTTCATATGAACTCTGTATTTGATATCAATGTGTGTTTCGGATCGTTATGTTTGACAAAAAACATTGAAATATTATATGTCTTATAGTTATTAATAGATATACTCTGAGTTGCAATCCGTAGTACACGCAATGTACCAGGGGGTGAAATTTCACCCTCACACCAGTACAGTACCAGGTGATCTCTGGTTCAGTGAGTTTACAGCACTGGATGTACTTGTCTTTGCAATAGTTTACGTGCGATAGACTCAGTTGTTTTAGAGAAATGAAAAAATATTTTAACAATATTTTTCTCAATTATTATTGAAAACACAAAACAATTTACACTTTCTTTATTGAAATTATTTGTTGAAACAAAAAAGTAATTATCATTTGAGAGATCACTTCAATTATCAATGCAATGAAAGTGATATTTTGTATTATGAATGAATGACTTGTGCTCTTCTTAGAGCATAGGCCTTAATAAGAGATTTGTTAACTTAAATGAAGCACAAAATGAACGTCTGATTCATTCATAGATTGCTTTTAATCCCAGAAAAAGAAAATGTTTTTCTCTTTTAGTATTAAAAATTGTTTTTTTTTGTAAATCAAAGCTTAAGTTATGTTAAGAAATGATATTTTCATTTATATCTCTGACTTTCAAAACTCATTCATTAAAATGATTACTAAAATATCATTGCATAACATATGACAACAGTTTTATCGATAAAAAACAAATAAAGGTTTGAAATAAAGTGCAATAAATTTTATATAATATATTATCAAACGGTTTTTGGTATCCATTAATTAATTGCTTGTTTGAATATACCTTATGATTGCGTGCTTTAAGTCAGTAAATGATTACACAATTTATTTTATCAGATATAAACCTGGTCTTTAAGTAACTGATAGCCCATTCCTGTTTAATTGAAGCACATTTGCATAGAAGTGATGAGTAATTAATATTTTAAAAACACTTCAAATACTGTTTGAATTTTGTTTTCAATTATTAAAATATAATTAAGATTTTCTCACATTTTCTTTCAGTAATTAATTAAATGATAATTTCATTAACACTTTATTAGAGTTTTTATTTCAAATAATATAATAAACATTTTAAAACTAATTTATCGCTAAATTAATTGTTATAAAAAGACTTAAAGCTTATGATAGACTAAATTGTGTTTCTCTTATGCAATCAATTGATAAACCAATAGTGCGTGTGTTTACCCATTGATTAAACTGTTTGTCAATGGATTTTATGAATCAATTTCAGGCCAAACACTTAAGCCTTGGTATTACGAAAGACATTCAGTTTTGTGACTAATATTTATGAAAATATTAATAAATTCTTTCATTATTTTTTATTAACAAAAAATTATGATTTATATTAAACACTGTAAACAGAAAATTGATAAAAATTCACTATAAATAACAGCACTTGTAGTCAATGTTGTCAACAAACAAATTGAGTTTCATTATAGGAGGTAAGGGGTAGTTTATCATTTTGATTATGGAGTTAGTAGTTTATAAAATTGTATTTTAATTTCTAACCCCTTATTCTGTACACTATTTTATGTAAATTATTTAATAACATGAAGACTCAATGAAAAGACTTTTCAAAGTAATGATCAAAATTATGATGCATTGTATACCCTGTGGTGTTATCTCTTATAAAATACTCATTTTATTTCCTTTTCATTACTTTATTTATAATAAAAACATTAAAGATCTTTTGAACTGAGGGGTAGACTAAGGGTTGGGTGGTTTTTATATTAATATAAATACCAAATATATATCAATATTACATTACATTTTGCACTTCAATGACATCTTTTCAATATACTTTATTAGACATATATTCAGACGATATCTTAATTACTCGTGAATTTACTCAAGAATTTCATTCAATTATCAGATGTTTTGCATCCAATGACTGGTTTTAGTGAATATTCAATACAAATGAATATTTAAATACATTCTTGAAATTAAATAAAACATTGAATGAAAAAATCGCAAAACAAATCTAACTTTGAATTTATAAACAGTGAGATAAACACAGTATCAGTAAAAGTATTTATTTGATCTCTTGGTCTTGAGTTTAACCCAAAGTTCAAACCAAAAGAAGAATATTCTGGACTTATATTCAGTGAGATTTCAAATTATTAATCAAAATACCAAACAATTAATAATTACTGATATTATGATGAATTGCAACTATTTTTCATCTGATAATTGATTTATTAGATTAGAAGAGCATTGAGGTTAACCTTTCTTATATTTATATGACAACAATAATTAGTTTTAATTAAAAGTGGTATTCATTTGTGTATAAAGTTTTCAAAATATATTATTTAATTAATAATAATAAATTAAAACAAATATTATAATGAATACAACGTTTGAAAACCAAAATAAATTAATTTTATTTGAAAAACATTTCATCATTTTTGAAACCAAAGGATCTATTCATCTAATCATTCAATTATTCAGAGGACTCGGGGTTTATTCAAATTTAATTATAGTTTATTTGAAAGTAAAAAATGCAAACATTTCTTATGATAAATAAAACTTTAAATTAAATTTTAGTTTAAAGATAACAAACTTTAAAATGTGTTTTCAATCAATAAATGTCTTCAAATATATTTTGACACAAAAACTTTATTTTTATTTGTGTTTCAGTCAAAAGGTTTTGTTAATAAATATCAAAATCTTTTTCAAATATTCATTGACTAAAAAAACAATAACAAAAATATGCATTATTTTATAAATGCATTAAATTTAAGTCAAAACTGATTTCCGATTCGTGTCTATCTACTGATCATCAGGGTATAAAAGTAGGTCAATGTAAGCAATGTCAATCAGTTACTGTTAGCAAACGTTTATTTAATAATATTTGTCTTAATCTTGTAATTATTAATAATAAATAATTTGTGAAAAACATAAAACACTCAATGAATTAGTCCTTTAACTGATTTTTATACACAAATCTGAAACAACGCATAAAATGTCACAATATTTGCAGTTTTAGTCAAATGGGTTGAAAAAAAATTATTCAAACCCCTAAAAGGTTTTTTCAATTATTGCTAACTTTTCTGGATTTCAGTTAAACCCCTTATAAATAAGTCGCTCATGTAATAAACAGGGGCTGAATGGGAAAAAGAAACAAAAGTTGTTGTGCACAACAAGAGATTCACTTAACCATTGAATAGATATTCTCTTTAATTCATAGAAAATAAATAAAAACAAAAATTCTTTAGATATTCTTTCGTCTAATAAAATTCATATCACTTTCAATGTTGTCTTATTGTTAGCAATGTCTGACCATTGGATAGATTGATAAATAAAATAAAAAACAGCAGAAAAATAGTAATCTTTTAGGAATTCAAGGAATAAATCGATAATTTTTTATGAAATAATTTTATTAATATTATTTAATAAAAGCAGAAATTATTTCAAATATTTAATAAAAATAAACCCATTTTTCACTTTTTTATCATTTCATGCATGCATTCAATCATTTTCAGCGTATATTTGTGCAAAAATATGTTAATATTAATAGTGTTTATAAATAGTTTCGGAAATTTAGTAGACTTTTGACAAAAAAAATTAATTTATATTCAAATGATTTAAAATAAAAATATTGTAAAATAAAACGACAAATACTGAATGAAAATACTTGTTTAATGTAAAGACCTTAAGCCCAGTGCTGTCGCTAACCCTTATTTGATCACAACTGGAACATATCAGCAATAAAATAGTGAAATACGTGAACAGAGAGTAAGAAAAAACAAATGAAATATTGATTAAGTTATCGATGATATGGACTGACATTCAAAACAGGGTAGTCTGAAGGGGCTCAACATATCACAGGGGTTATTTCAGTCAACTATAATGAAATCCTTCTTTGCAATAATTTATATGTGAATAAGTTGTTGAATCTATTTTATCCTTGAAATTTGAATTTTCAACAGAACCTGGTCATTTGAATTCTTGTATTTTTAGCGCTTTTGATGTAAAAAATAACAAATATTTTGTTGTTTTCATCTCATGTTTATGTATTGCATGAAATGTTTTGTTTGACTTTCCTGTTGTGATGTATATAAACGGAAAACAAACATATAACTCACTGAATATAATTTATACTAGGTTATTTAATTTTATTTGTCTCTCATCTTATGTTTTCTTTCAATTTGTATGTCTTACGAGTCATACCTTGTTTTCAATGTATTTTGAGGTTTACGTAAGTCTTATAAAAATAAATACTAAAATAAGGTTTCGCAATAAATAATCTGTAAACTATGACCTAGTACAAATTTGAAAATACATTCAATAATAATCTCGTTTTAGATTTGAATAAAATAATCAATTGTTTAAAATTCAATATAATTTGAAATATAATCTGAGAATGAAATCACTTTTAAATATCTATTTATAGTTTATTTTGTTGATTGAAATGATAAACAACTGAAACAAAAGAAACTTATTTTTTGTCAAAGTTTTTCATTTCAATTGTAGTAATGATTTGAAACTAAAATTGAATTTCATTTCCAGATTTAAAGACAACTATAGATTGAAAAGTGTTTTTATTTCAATTATTTAATGAAAAGTTTTATATTGAATACAAATACAAGAATATAAGTAGAAATAGTGGACAACAACTGAATTCATATATAAAATGTTGTTTTTATTAATTATTATTATTGACTATAAAAACGTGACTGAAATACACAAAAACTGAATCAATAATTAAATTTTCAGTGCATTAAAGGGTAGAGAAATGAATGCCTTTTCCTATAAAACTAAAGATTGGAAAAAATATTTTCTTTTTTTATTCAATTCACACAAATATATGTGAAAAATAGCCATAAATTGAAATAACGGGTCGTTCGCTAACAGTACAGGGTTTGGACATCAATTTTAATGTATTTTCCCTTTAGTTAGAAATTTTGTTCATAAAAATAATTCTGTGTTGAGATCTATAGAGAGTATAAGGAATGGAGAAATAGGGAGAAAATCTTTTGATAAACACATTTTTGTAGACATTATTTTCTAACTCATAATTCTTACTCTCTGTTTACTACCTGTGCTCTAACACTATATATACTCTTTTACTCCTGCGGCACAGAATATGGATTAAGAAAAGAGAAGATATAACGCACAAGAAGGAGAAGGAGGACGTCCAGGTACTGGGTTATCGGGATTTTGTGCCTGATAGGAAAGAAGGAGAAAAAATTGAAATATTAGACGATGTTATCAATAGGATTAATGGCATCATAAGGAATGGTAGGTTTGAGGGAAGAATTGTTTCTGTTGAATGTCTTCCCTGCGAAGCCACTGGTGATCACCGCTTTGACCCAGAGGTACGGTATTTCAAACTAATCTAATTGTGAAATGTCTCTTAAAATAGTGTTCAACAAATGGAAAGTCAATTTTGATTATAAAATAGTGACAAAATAAGACAACATTTTTAGTGTTTGTTGTTTAATATGTTTTTATCTGAATCTCAATCTTCTTAGAGATATCAGAGTGTAATTGACTTTTGTGTCTGAAATGAAGAGACAAAATGAAACCCTAAACAAACACCAGAACCTAATTAGAAGGACTGGTATTTGCAATCGTCTGAGGAATAGGGGATAGGAATCGGAAACCTTTTAATTTATAGCTAATAGTGTTTTTATGTTCAGTCTATCATTTGTCTCATTATAATAATAATAATAAAATTATTTGACTTTTAGTGTCTAATGAATAGTAAATTGAGATCCGATTTCTTTAGACCTTAAGATATCTGAACAACAATGAGATTACAATCAATCAATTGTTTTACTCTTTTCAATATATATTCAATTATTTGATTAAAGTTCTCATAAATTATTAATGAAATACAATTTAATTACAAACGACTCACAATTGTAAACATAATTTCAGTGCAAAACATCCTTTCCTTTGATAAATCCATCGAAATTTTTCATTCAATCTTTTATTTATGACTTATATTACAGAATATTCTATAATAAACGCAAACTATTAAAAAATATTTTCAATAATTCTTTGAAATTATTAAATCCAAGTGCTTTACACTATATGTCTCTTAAGGGCCACAGATCTAAATCTTAAATATAATATATAACTGAAAAATGATCCAGTCTATAGGAAATGCATAACTATCCCTGGTATTGCTCACCACATAAGTTTAATGTAATTTATAAGTTGTTAATCAAATGAAGGTATTCTTGAGATGAAGTAATAAATTGAAAAGTTTTGAAACAAAAATTTCATTTGTTTTGACTCTTATTTAGGCAACACTTCCGGGCAGTTCAGACAAGACGGTGACGATTGTGAGGATATACTACGAAGAGGGCCCCTCTTCTGAGGAGGAGATAGGTATCGCTGACTTTGTGCCCCTTCACCTCTCCGGCGGTTCACTGTTCTCGAGGCCTGAGTTTGAGACGTTTGATAATGTGATCACTCGGGCCTCACACTGGCTCTCAGAGAACCCGGAAATTAATTTCCGAAACTCACAGTCGATTGACTTCAAACTAAAATCAAGTGAGTCTTCAATTCATTCCTTAGATATTAATAGTTATCAAAATTATTGTATATTTAGTGCAGAAAAGCATTTCAAACACAACTTATGTATTATTTTTGTTTTGAATGAAGTCTTGGAGTGAAAACCAAATCTTTATTTTCTTTTTTATAGATTTTTTTTCAAACAATAGTTTCTAAGGAAAAGTTATTTTTTTCTCTTTGGACTCAAGAACTCAATACAAAAAAACTATATTTTTTTAGATGTAAACCCTAACCCCTGTAAACCTTTAATTAAAGAATCGTGTTTTCAATACAACTTTTTTGTCGTCAAAATAAGACTATTTTTATACTACTTTCCACTAAAATACTAATGCATTCAATACTGACTGTATATAACAGAGACTTTGATTTTGATTAATCGATAAAACTCTATGAAAATCCAAAATTTAATGTCAAGTCATAATAATTGCGTTAAAAATATGTTTTCAAAAACAATTAAATTTAAAAATTCATTGAATAATAAAATAAATATTATTTTTAAATCAAGAGATATTTTAATTTAGAAATGAGTTTACATTCAATGACAGGAATGTTATTAAAGACTGAAATTTAAATAATTTTCAATTTAAATGTAAATTAATCTCAAATTTTGTATAATTTTTAAATTTTCAATCAATAATTAAATTGAAATTCAATTCTCAGTGTTTTTATTACAAAATAAATGAATGTCTTCTTTGATTTCAATTTATTAATACTTAAATGAATAATGACTTAAATTTCTGATATATTAGTGACAACAATAGACACCCGGCTCATGACCCAGACAGATCACGCTGGTGACTTTATACGCATATTTCGTATCGCATACACAAAACCATTTGATGTGAGCGAGGATGTGGACCGAACCGCATGTCTTCCACCCCTTCCACCCATATATCTCTATTCACAACTGTTTTTATTGAAGTCGAGAAACTATGCGGACCTCAAGAAAGTGATCAGTGATTGGTTTAATTCAGAAGTTGACGGAAAAGATTTTAATTGCTTTGAAACTGGTTCTGGTCATTCTGGTTCCCGTTCAAACTCAGGGGAATTCGTTGAGATAGCACCGATAGCCGAGCCCTCGACATCCAGGTATTGATTGAATGAAACAATTGTTTAAATATTGATTACAATTGCAAATCATGTTTCAGATCTAAGTGTCAATTACTCAGTTGTGAAACACTTTCAGTGTTTGCGAAAAACCAAAAAGGGTTTGAAGAGAGCTTTAACTCCAATAGAGTCGGTGCCAGAAATCGGTGCACTTTTATAGCTGTCCGCCTCTACTATGACAGTGGCTTTTATTTGCATAAAGCCAGACAGGGATTGGCATCTAATCATAACAATAATAATAATAACATGACTCCCAATAAAAGTGCTCCAAAAGGGGACAAAAAAGCACATAATTGTGATATTGTTTAGAAAACTAGACATTAATTCAATTCAAATGTTTTATCAATTCATTTGAAGTTTTGATCTCAGATTGAGTGCACAAATGGTAACAATAGTTAATAACCCTGATTACCCACTGAATATATTCATTATTTACCCATTTTATGGCAATTTATTTGTGAATATTTACTGAACATTACATTAATTATAGTTTTCTATTAATAAATTGATAATTAATTGTAAATATATTATCTGTATATCAGAGACTATTCAATGCCTTAAAAGTCAATTCCTGGTCACTTAATAATTTGTATTTTATTTTTCAAGTATTTTATGAATTTCTGAACAAATATAATGAGAAATGGGATTCCGATTCACAAAACAAAGTATTAATCTGTAGATTGTTTTTCACTATTTTTTATTTCATATCATTTGTCCGTAAAATTCATAATAAACTCAAATCTCTGACAAATATTTTAAGTTTAAAAATAAAACGCTTAACAAATATGCTTTAGTTTTATCTTGTTTTTATTGATAAAATCTGATAAAAACTTTAAACTTTCTGACATTTGTTTTCAGATATGTTTTTCATATTTGATATTATATTTTGTTATGAATTTTACTAAAAATACATTTTATTTTGATTCCCATTATTATTATTATAAACTTTCATTGAATTGTGTTTTCATCGCAAAATATATCCATTAATTCAATACAAAGATATTTGAATTTAAAAATCAATTGTAAAAAACATTTTCAAAACAACTAATTGTGAACTTTTTGCACAAATTTTCAATAATTGTTAATTTTATAAACAATGCTATCATTCAATTGTCTATAACTTTAGTAAAACCAATGACTATTGAGAGCACAGACACTCAGTCCTATAAATTGAAATATTTATTACAGATATTGAGAATTAAAAATAATTTTATTTTTTGTTTTCAGTAATATTTCAAATTTTAAATGGGATTTCTTCTCAAATAAATTGTTGTAAAACACAGTTTTAGTGCTATTTTTCAAAGCACAGAACATTTCTTTGGCTATAAATGTTATAATTTATTGTATTGTTTGTTATTATCAAATATTTCGGAATTTTTTTCAAATCTAAAGCAACAAAAAATTATATCCATTTTCCCATCAATATATGAAATGCAATCACTTTGTGATCAATATTTGCACAAAAATAAAGAAATAAATATTTTCTATAAATTGTTTATTATATTTGAAGAAAACTTTTGTTTAGTTTTGTCTTTGACTTTAAATAAGCGAAACATTCAAACATTTACTCATATTTTACACATTATTTGAATCATTTGCAAAAATATTTACTAAAAAATGCAAATTTTGTTTTTTATTTTAGAGTAAAATGTAACACAAAATAATTAACTAAAAAGTTATTTTAAGCCAAAACCCCCTTAATATCAATGTCTTGTATTTATAGTTATAAATAGGGTATTGAGAGTACAGAAAGTGATGATAAGATTGCTTTGACGTTAATATGCATTCATTTCAATAGTGTTTTGTTGAATAACATTAAGATTTTGGTGAAATAAGTGATTGAAATAAAAGTAATATATTTGAAGACAAAATACTAATTGAAAGCAAAACAATATCTCAATAATTATGTGGTGTTTGAAACGCAACAGAAGTGTTAGATTCAAGTTAATTAAAACAGTGGTTATAATACTGTTTGTGTTGGCCGGCACTCAGTTCTTCAATATGTCCCTCACCTTTACGAGGAGTGTCTGGAGAGCTATTCTGGGTGAGGATAGAGTGCCCGAACCCATACCTAAGAAGAAGTCATTTTTAGGTTTCGATGTCATACAGTTTGATAGGAAAGGTATATCAAGTATTTTGGTTATTATTGCTTCAAATAATTTTAGCTCCCTATGCATTGTTAAATAACAGCCCCTTATTAGATAAATTAACTTATTTTACCCCTGAATTCAATAATAATTAAAAATCAAATTAACGTTTACTATAAATGGATGGTTAGGTCCGAGCGGAGAGATTCCTAATTACATGATTCGGGCGATAATGGCAGGCATTTTGGCCATTGCTTTGGCAGTGATGGGAATGACCGGCATCTGTAACGACAGCTTTTTTACAGTCACATTGTTTAGTATAACATTGACTACAATAGTGATACTGAGCGGTACATTAGTCCTTATATTTGGCTCGAGATATGATGCAAATCTGCCGATCATTGTTTGCGCCTCCCTTTCCATCGTTACCATTGTTTTCGCTGTTGTTATTAAAAGAGAAAAACTATTATCGTATTAAATATAATAATAAATATATCATTAGTTTTGTTACAATTTTGGGCAAAGGTTTGAGTATTTTAAGGATGTAAACTCAATAACCCTTAAATGCATTGTATATTAAATTTAATCTATTCTCATATATAATACAATTAAAAAATTAGCAGGATGCAATATTTATTTTTGAGTACACGAGCTTTGAAATAAATACAATTTCAATTGTTGTGAAAGGGTTTTAGTGTTTTTATTACAGATCTAAACTAAGTTAGGGTAAAGTTCTAACGGGAAAGAAGGGGTGGGTAGGTAAAGGGGAAATTTAAGTAAATTAAGATTTAGAGGGAGGAAGGGAGGGGAAGATATAGAGAAAGGGAGAGGGAGAGAGATCTTTTAATTTTATATATCAATAGTTGATTGAAATACAATTATTTTGCACTTATTGTTATTATTATACTTTTGCACTGACAAAGTTTGTGTCGGTAATAAATGAACTGGTTGATAAAAAATAAATAATTGTAAATTAAAATAAACTAACATAGATAAAGCATATTATTTTGCACCCAACAAGGTCAGACTCGACAACAATTATCAAATGTTTATATAAAACTTCAATCAAACAAATATAATAACTAAACACTGATTGAACTGTTTTAGTGAATAAAATAAATGTTATATAAATTGATACCAATTTTCAGACTAATTATACATTGATTTTAATTCAAATGAATTAAAACTTTAATATTTTGTGATTTTTGTGCAAATCTTTTAAAAAATGGATTTAAACTTATTTTCATATACTTTGCTGACAATCATATCAAGTCTACCAATCATTTACTGGTAATTCAAATATTCATTGATTTGTAATTCATTTTATAATTAATTTAATAAAAACTTAATTATTCAGGTATTTGACGCGAAAATTCAATTATTGGAGTAAAAGAGGTATAAACGGACCGAAACCGCTGCCAATAGCAGGAAATAACCTTGTTACATTCATAACACCGATGCCTGAGGTAGAGTTGGAGTGGTATGACAAATACGGCACACTTTATGGGTATTGAAATTGTTTTCAATAGTAATTTTGAATTTATTTTGAATTTAATTATATTTTAAAGCATTTACAACAAAACCAAACCATTGTTAACCATCGGTAGACCGGAACTCATTAAAACTATTTTAGTAAAAGACTTTCATTTGTTTTCTGACCGCAAGATCCGAGCGGCCAGTCATGAGATTTTGGATAACCATCTCTTTGCCTCCAGAGGTGAGGACTGGAAGAGACTTCGGTCTATAATCAGTCCGACCTTTACTTCGGGGAAAATGAAGAAAATGTTTCCAATGATTAAGGAATGTCTCAATGAATTCATTGAACACTTGGAAGTGTATGCAAAGGACAGGAAGAATATTAATCTAAAAGATATGCATGGTAACTTCACTATGGATGTCATATCCACCTGTGCTTTTGCCACTAAAACCAATGCACACAAAGATCTAAATAATCCATTCATTCTGAACGCAAAGAAAGTTTTTGAGTTTCCGTTATTAAGAATTTTATCGATTCTGATGTTACCTAAACCTCTCCTCAAATACCTAAACATCAGATCCGTATCAAATGAAAGCGCAAATGACTTCTTCATTGATTTGACAAAACATATTGTGAGACAACGAAAGTCTGAAACAAAAATCAACAGAAAATATAATGATTTCATTCAACTTCTTGTCGACGCAGAGAAGGATAAGGAGGATATTCACGACGATAATGACAAGGATGAGGCACATCATCTCAATGAGGGTTAGTTTGAATTTATAACATATTTGTCTCAATTTTTATTGAAATTATTTTCAAATACCTATTCATTGACTTTCATTGACTGTCAAATTGAAGTTATAATTACTTTTCAAGGTTTCAATAGTTTATCGGTTTTTGCAATGAATTAGAGATAAAAATAATAGATTTTATAACAAAAGGTTTCTTTCATTTAATGTATGTTTTAATGTCTGTAAAGGAGAGGAAGAGTTGGAAATTGAAAAGAAAACCCTTTCTGTGAATGTTATTAATAAACAGTTAACTGAAGACGAGATCGCAGCCCAGGGATGGCTTTTCTTCATCGCTGGCTATGAGACCACTGCCACTACTCTTACATTCTGTTCATATGAGTTAGCATTACATCCAGAAGTACAGGAAAGGCTCTACGAAGAGGTCCAACAAGAAGTCGATTCCAATGGAGATATCAGTTATGAAAAGTTGGCAAAACTTCCGTATTTGGATTCAGTCCTCTCAGAGACCCTTAGACTTTATCCACCTGTGCTTAGACTCGAACGCAAATGTATGACTGACTACAAGTTGGGAGACACAGGCATTCAGTTATATAATGGACAAGACATTGAAATACCTGTCTATGCTATTCATCATTCAGAAGAGTATTACCCGAACCCAAACCAATTTAACCCTGATAGGTTTATGCCAGAGAATAGACAAAACATTGTTCCCTACACTTACCTACCCTTTGGTGCCGGTCCTCGCAATTGCATTGGAATGAGATTTGCATTAATGGAAGTGAAGTTAGGTTTGGCTCAGATTATCAGAAGATTCAGATTCTTCCGGAGCAATGAAACAGCCGTTCCCTTAGAGTTTAAACCCAATTCTCGTATCAACGCTGCAAAGAGTGTTGTCGTTGGCATTGAAAATAGGGTTTAGTTTTCAATTTTAAAGAGACTTTTGTAACGATTTATAAATATTTATGAAAACTAATAAATATTTTGGTTTAAAGAATAAATTTTATAATTGCTTGATAATACTTTTAAATTAATTTGCAACTTGCTCATTCTATGAACTCTTAAATTATTGTTAAACCTTTAAAAGGTAAACAACTTTTTGATACAATTTTCTTCTGTTGACTATAAATAGACATCAATTGCGGACCCATTTTCACAGGAAATACTTAATCACTAAAAAAGCATATCTTTTGCCAAAATAAATGTCAATTCTCTGTCGGTTTGTTTCAAATGAATCGCAGGCCGGGAAGGACTGAAATGACATTTAGTGAGTAAATGACAAATAATTTTTAGTTAAGTTTAGAGTCAATCAAAAACTACTGAATTTGTTTTACTTAACAGCTGTTCCTCTAATTGTCTTCAATTATTGTTTGTTTAGATTTGCAATAATTTCTGCAATTTTATTGTTTTACTAAATTATTCAAAGCTCGCAACAACCTATATAAAATTATTTACAAGACCAAGTGCATTTTATTTGTAGTTCATATGATCAACCCTTAAGCAAATTATACAATTATTATCTAATAACAGGAAAACACAATTCAAAGTATATATCAAATTATCTTTAATAATGAATAAATATTAATAACTTTATTAATACATAAATATTTATTTTTTAATTAAAAATAGATTTAATTCCCTAGGTTAAAATAATTTTATCATTACAAAATGATGAGGTTAAAATACCTAGAAGTTCTACTAAACATTTTAATTATGTCTCATCTAATGTTATAGCAATGTATTAAATCATTTTATATCGTTTTGATTAAAATCTCAAATTTTCATTAATATTACAAAGTTATACAAAGTTTTGCTATAACTTTGGTTAGTGCACTGATAGGTAGCGCACACAGTTTGAGCACAGAATA
>JAQGAT010000247.1:0-42651 GCA_034687845.1 Pantelozetes paolii
CCCTGGATGTTGTCTCGCAATACCTTTCGGTGACGTTTAGCGCCTCCTTTGCCCAAACCTTTGCCTCCCTTTCCTCTGCCGGACATTGTATTCAAAGAAATCAAATGAAAACAAATTCAATGAAAACACTATTGAAATGAATATAACTGTTGACAAGACTGGGCTTTATATACCCTCTCACACGAACTCTACGTGAACTCATTGGCTCTCATTCGTCAATATCTCTCATCCAATCAGAGATGAGTGTGATTTGGATCCCTTGTTATCACTGTCTGTAAACTTGTGGTGAAAATGATTACAAAAATAATTAAAACAATTGAAAAGCGATTTCAAACCCTTTCCTCCCCTTCCTCTCTACCCCTACCCCAACCCTCGCATACCATTCCCCTCCTAAGGATGAGATGTGAACCCATTTATCCATAACTAACCAACTGTTCACTGATTGGTTGGCATTGAGTCCACAATGAGTTCGTGTTTTGGGTATAAATTGTTTGTATTTTTTGGCGGAAATATTATTTCAATTATTTGTTGATTGAAAGCAATGTCTGAAACAATGACTGCAAACACAACCACAACGACGACAACCACTCCATCCAAGTCTTCGAGGGCTAAGCCTAAGACCGCTTCGGCCACCAAAAAGACTAAACCCGTGTCCACTCACCCGCCGGTGTCTGAAATGGTTTTGGCGTCGATTAAGAGTCTTAAGGAGAGGAACGGGTCGTCGGCTCAGGCCATCAAGAAATACATTTCAACCCATTATAAGGTAGAGTCCGAGAGATTACACCCTTTTGTGAAGAAGTACTTGAAGTCTGCGGTCATTAACGGAGTGTTGACTCAGACTAAGGGAAAGGGAGCCAACGGTTCCTTCAAATTGTCTAACAATCAAAACACAACCAAATCTGTGGCCAAACCTAAGACCACAACGAAAGCTGTGGCCAAACCTAAGACTGTGTCCAAACCCAAGACCACAACAGCGGCGGCAAAACCCAAAGCAGTGGTAAAAGTGGTGACAAAAGCGGTTAAGAAGTCTTCACCGAAAAAGACCGAAACAAAAGCCAAACCCAAACCAAAAGTAGTGAAGAAAACGGTGGAGAAGAAGACAAAAACACCCAAAACTGCAAAATCACCGAAAAAGACGGTCAAACCTAAAGTCGCGGCCAAAAAGACACCGAAAAGAGCGCCAAAGAAGGCCTAAACTGTCGGTCGTTGACTACCCGACCAAAACAAACGGCCCTTTTTAGGGCCAAACAATTGATTGACAAAAAGGACTGAAAATAATATCTATTTTTGATTTTTCTTTCATTTCTTTAATAAAAGTTTTATTTTTGTTATAATTTGACGAAAAATTGATTACAATTTGAATACAAGTAATGAAAGTCAGGCTTAAAGTCATTGAAAGGAAAGGGTTTTCCAAAAGCACTGAAAGAGTGAAGAGTTTTGCACAAAATCTATAACTTTTTCAATCATTAAATAATTTAATAGTTTTTGTAGTTTTGCAGACATTTTCATCACAGCCTCTATTGGTTGCACAGTTAGCCTCTATTAATGCATTTGTATGTATTGCCGGTGCAATCGTTATACAGTGAACAAAGACATACAGACACAGCACAGGCAATAGCACAGGCAGTTGAGACAATCTCATAGACCAGTTGTGTTGCACTCGGATTGTGTGTTCATCTCATTCACAACAAAACTAAATATTAATTAATTTCGGCTTTAATTGAGTTTAAGTGCAAATCAAGGGATTAATCCATAGTTGTGTTGTCCGGGTCATCGATCAGGTAATGAATCCTTGGTTACTCCCAACCCATTCAGTAATTGTATTAAATCTTTAATAAAATAAATATTTAAATGAATAATATGTGAGTAATAGAGCGCCAGTAGTATTGAATAGTAAGCGATGTGAGGCCTGGTATGCACTGTAAGGCCTGGTATAAGGCCTGGCATTCATTTCTCTATCTCTATATATCTCTCTATATATACTGTTCCCTAATTTCGACCATCGATTCACTCATTTCTTACACCACTTATACCAGTCTTTGCGTTGTTGTCGACAATAACTATAAACTAATCTCTAATTTGTTTTTAATTAATAATAATTTAAATAATAGTTAATATTATCCACACTTTTGGACACAATATTGATGTAAACACAGACACATGTCTTCAGCTCTTGTCTGTCATCGCAGACCAGAAAGTGTTGTCAACTGTTAGTTGTGTTTAAAATAAATAACAATTTAATACAAATAAGTCTTTCATTAAAGCAATCAATAGTTCAATGAATACTTCAATAGTCAAACAAAACGACATATTTTTGCTCTGATTTTCAAAACTCAACACAATTTCAGTGAAAAAGTAAATGACATTAAAAAAACATTTTTATCTTTGACTCAAATTTAAGGCAAGTTTTCACTGATTTTCAATTCATTTGTCTTTTTATTTATTATTTAATTATATTTAACTTTTAATTCACTTTTGCTATCATTTTATAGATATTTTCATTAATTGTTTTCATTTGAAGTATAATTTGATTAAAAATATCTAAAGTTTAGTGAATATTGTGTTCAAAACTCATTCAATACTTAATTAACACTTAATCTCAATATAAATGTGTTTTTAATTCATTTAAATGTTTGAAAAGACATTTATTTTCAATTCAGTCATTGATTTAATACTAAATGTTTGCAAACAATTGCTTTGATATAAATTTGAATACAATGTAAGGTATGGTATGTTTTGGTGGGAATGGTATGTAGTGTTGGATAAGATGGTTGACTCAAAAGTATTATTTGATTTTGATATTCATTTTGCAATAATTCAGTGGTTATTGTAATAATGAGTTGAAAAAACAAGTTATGAGTTATGCCTCAAATGAATGCCTTTTTAAGGAAGTTATAGAACTTATATATCTATCCCTACATTACATGTCAGAGCACTGGCACTACTGTCAGACAGAGCACAACCAGTGCTAAGAATTACTTTCAAATAATGGCATCAAAATGATGGCAACCAAAGAAAGACAGAGAAAGAGGTGCTCCAAGAGTCTGAATAAGGGATAGGGAGAGAGTGTGAGAGTGGAAAGGGAGGAAAGGGAGAGAGAAGACCACTTAATATTATTTAGAGTAACGAAAATCAATACAATATTAGATATGTTTTATATATCAAATGAATTTAGAGATTCTGCGCTTATTTCCACTTATTATCACTTTTTAGCACTTTTTAGCACTTTTTTACAAAACATAATATATTTTTAAAAAATTGTTTCATTTTTTGCATAAAATTTCAATCATTTCTTAGACTTATTTCACAATAGGAGTGAAAACACTGACAGAAGTGAACAAAATATTTGCAAATCTCTTCAAACTTTGTGTCGTTATATTGAAAAACGACTTTTTATTTGATTTCCCTTTAATTCAAATGATTTGCCAATAAATCATTGAAAAATATTTTGAATTGTTTGCCAATTCATCTCAAAATATAGCATAAATTGAATTAACATTCAGTGCTTTCATTGAAAATTAGATATCATTTTGATTTCGACGAAAATATTTTCGGATTTCCCATAAGTTCTCATTGTTTTCAGTGTTTTCAGTGTTTTTAATACAAAATATAATTTAAAATCCATTTTTTCTGTAAAACTATTGCTTTTCTCATATTTTTGTTTAATTTGATTGTTTGACAAAAGTATGTCTTAAACCAGAAGTGAGTCATACTATGAGTTTGTGGTCACCGGTAGATCTGGTTTGTGGCGGCACCGGCGGCTCCGGCGGCAAGACTAACACCAGTTTAACTAATAATTCAATAAATTCTCCACAATTTCGAAGTGAGTTAAGAGTTATTCACCAAAAATACCCCTAATTTTGTGATTCATTCGATTGTTTTACCAAAAATACCCCTAATTTTGCGATTCATTCAATTTTTTTTAACTATTATTTGACTTATTTTTTGTAATGTATTGAAATATGACTTCAGTTTTATTTGACTTTGATTTTCACTTTCATATCATTTTTGTTTGAATTCGTGTCTGAATTTCATTTGATTTGATTTATTTACTCACAAATTATTGATTGTTTTTATTTTATTCAATATTTAATTATAAATGTAATTAAAACTAAACCTAATTTTGAACAACAGGTGCCAAACGTGAGGACAGATTAGTGCAAAGTTACACAAGTAGTCTATTATACGATCACTTACTTCGGAAAAGTTCTTCCAAATTGAATGATAACAACAATAATAACAATAATGTTATTAACAAAGACTTAAATTCAGCCCTAAATCGGTATTAAATGTTTGAATTAGTGTTTAGTAATCATTAAATTAATTACAAATGTATTCAAAACACAGTTTTGTTATCACAAGTAATGACAACTCAATTGCTTTACAAAATATAAGTGAGTTTTTAATCAATAAATTTGTTTTCATTTCAGTACTTATTAATTGTTTTTCTGTTTTCAGAGAAGAGACAAACCATTAAAGGCTCAGTAGATCTAAGTATTGGTTCGGAAACATATGCTTTAGAAGCACAACAGGCCATACCTCTCGTGAAATCCAGAACTAGTGATGAAGTCAATGAAAATTGTGATAAAAATAACAAAAAAGTTGGAAATTCTTCGACAATAATAATGAACAGCAATGCAGAGGAAGACTCGGTTCTGCCTCTGGATTTGTGCGTTAAGAGGACAAGGAATGAATCCAACGAGACCTCCATTCCTCACAAAAAGAACTCAATATTTACTAAATCGAGTGCGAATGCGAACCCAACCCTCAATGTTCACAACAACGTAAGCTCAGCCATCAATACTCCTCAATACAGCCCATCTTCACACTCATCCCGAAAGAGGGGCCGAAAGCCGAAATCTCTTTTGGCCCAAACGGCCCACAACTCTAATATCATCGTTCCCTCCAATTTGGCCACACTTTCCAACTTTGACACAAAACCCCGCAAAAGAGGAAGACCTCCGACACTCTCTCCTCCTCTCTGTGCTCTTCAATCCCAACAGCCATTGGCAGCTCATTCATCAAACATAAATAAGGCCTTGTCTTCTTCGGGTGCCTTTCAACACCATTTTCCATATGCAGTCTTGAATACTCCTCTCCAGCCCGGGTGGCCATCACTCAGCTCTACCGGACAGCTTATATTCCCGGACAAAATGAACGGAAATGAGATGAATAGCTATAAACTCAATAAACTTAGTGCTAATGTGTCTGAAAGTAGTGATAACATGGACTCAATGGCCAGCGATTCCGAGTCCAATGAAGACTCCATTTCTGACGCCAGTTCTCAAGTCAGTCGAAAGACTTCCGGTTCTTATGGACAGCATTTGATCGATCGGTTCAATGAAAGTGAATTAAGGATTCCTTTACAATACGGGTCTGTCTTTTCACTTATACTTTGTTTAATGTTTTTACTATAATGTCATCACTTCTTGTGTCCAACAGTTGGAGGCGAGAGACAAAGATTACGAGAATAGCTATTAATGGAGTTGAAGGAGAGGTTGTTTATTATACCCCCTGTGCTCGCAAACTGAAGAATCATTCGGATATTATTAAGGTTTAACTTTTGTTTAACTATTGTTTGGGTTTTTTCTCACTTTTTTGTTGACCATTAATAGTATCTCTCGAAGAATGGGATCACAAATGTCTCAAAAGATTACTTTAGTTTTAATCCCAAAGCAATTGTCGGTAATTTCGTTCAAAGGCTTCAGAACTCAGGAACGGATGTAATGTTTATATGATTTTCAAATTTATTTGTGTTTTAATTGCATTTTATTTTTATTCAGATCTTATTGTCTGAGAAAGAGGTTCGGAAACAATTGGAAGAATTGAACCGAAAGTCAAAGTCAATGAGTCGTTCGTCAGATAAGAAGAGGAAGAGTAGTATAGACTCTAATCTAAGTTTAAGAGAACAACAGATTAAGAGTTTAATGATGGTGAGGACATCTACGGCCAGACCTACCATTCCCAGGGACGCTAAACGGACTAAATTGGAAGAAGAACTGAAAGAACAACAAAGACTTCAATCATTGAAACAACAAAACGATGAGGTTTTCAGTCAATCCATTGATTAGTGATTTGTTTTAACCATTTCTACGTCTTTAGAGTCGAAAGAAAAGGGAAGACATGGAGAAACAAAGACACGAAGATATGGTTCGAAAGGCACAGGTATTTAGAGTTTGTTTATATTTTGATATATTTTATAACTGTTTATGAATTGATAGGAAAAGGAACTGAAGAGACAACAAATGGAAATAATGAGAGAACAAGAGGTTCAGAGACGACGAGAACTACTAATTATGGCTGACTTGGAAAGGGAGAGAAGACGACAGCACATGATGTTAGTCAGAGCTCTTGAGGCGCACAAAAGACAAGAGGAAAAGGAACGCAAAAAAGAGGAGATTTTGGCCGAAAGGCTAAGAATTCAAGAAAAAAAGATTCAAAAGAAGAGAATAGAAACCGAATTATTACGAGAACTCCGGAAACCCGTCGACGACATGATGTTAAAGGATCTCAAACCCTTCCCAACGCTTAATAGGATTCCCGGTTTGAAACTTCCAGGAAAGGCATTTGCGGACACTCTTATGGTGTTTGAATTTTTGCACAATTTTGGTGAGACCCTGGGCTTTGATATGGATAGTCTTCCAACACTTAATACTCTGACTCTGGCTTTGCTTAATATCGATGAAAGCTCTGAAGAAGAGCTGTTGTCTGTTATACACCACCTATTGATCTGTGCTATAGAAGACCCGGGGATTCCCATCAATGTGACGACAGTTATGGGTCAGAAGCTGAAGGACGCGCCGATAACTAATTACAATATCACAGAAATATTAAGACTTTATTTCATTTCCTTTGATAACAACATCAGAGACGACGCCAAAGAACACCGAACGGAGAGTCGAATGGCTCGTCTCTTACAAAATGCCTGTCCATTCCTGTCCCTGAGTGCCACACAAAAGGCTGAAATACTGGCCTTTCTGTGCAATGAATTACTTTGTAATCAAACAATTGTCAAACAGATTGAGGACAACATTGAAACCGTCGGTAATATAAGACGTGACAAATGGGTTCACGAAAACGAATTGAGAAAATGGAAATCAATTAAATCTAAACGCGAGAAGAAATGCGAACAAATGGAGGACAAGAAGAATGATTTAGAGACCGGCGATGATGACAGTGCCGACAGTGAGGCCGAAGACTCACAAAACGGTGCGATTGTGACCACCAATGACTCTGAGGACGAACCGGGACTTAGTAACGAAGAAATTGATAAAAAGATCGATAAACTGAACAAACAGTTCAATCAAATGAATAATAAGTTATATAAAGCCATTAATATGTATAGAGTCTGTCCACTCGGACAGGACAGGTATCGGAGAAGGTATTGGGTTCTACCCAACGCTGGGGGTGTTTTCGTTGAGGGCATTGAATCCGGAGAAACAGAAGAACTCGAAAACAATGTTTGGAAAGAAGGAGAAGAAGAAGAAGAATGTCTTTCACAACAAAATGACATTAAAACTGAAGAAATACTCGGAAATACTGAACAAAACAAAGACATCGAATCAACTAAAGAGTCTTCAGATGAGAAGATTTGTGACGAAATTGAAGACAATAGTGTTGACAATAAGACTGAAGTGAATATGAATGAAGACATCAAAGAAGAAGAAGAAGTCGATGACAAAGAGGAAGACATAAAAACAGATGAAAAACCAGAAGAAATGAAAAAAGAATTAATTGAAGAAAAATCCGAAGAAATTGTTTGTAATTTAAAAAATGATTTCAAAAGTAATGATAAAAATGAAGAAAATGATGGAAATGATGGCAAATCTGATCCAAAATCTGATCCAAAATCTGATCCAAAATCTGATCTAAAATCGGATCTAAAAATGGGTTCAAAAAGTGATACAAAAAAGAGTTCAAAGAAACCAAAACTTAATGAAGATATCAATGAGACTGACATTCAGTCCTCATTGCAAAGTGATAATCAATGGATGTCTCCGTTCTTTGCCTCAGTATTGGCCGGTTCTCTGATGATGAACAACGGGTCGACAGGCAATGGTATGTCGTCCTCACAAATGCCACTTAACTTTCCCTTTGGTTTAGATATGGCTAATAATACCAGTGCTTCAAAAGCCAATCAGAATAACAAGAATTGGTTCAGTGTTTTGCCGCGAATGCCTTGTGATGACAGTGTCTGTGAGTCTTCTGCCGATCCGTTAGTGTCTGTCAAAACTGAAGACTCGGATCGGAAACCAAACAAATCGTCAAATGAAGCGAACGTTTCGTCACAACAACAGAAACTTTTACAACAGTCCCCCCTTTCCTCACTCATGAATGGCTTGCCTTCCAATCTCTTTATGCAGGCATTCCTTTATCCGCATATATTGAGCTCATTGTTCAATCAAAACAGTTTAGGCGGCGGTCCCTGTCCTCCAGACACCTCTCCCTTCTCACTGAGTTCTGCCACAACTAAAAAGGGTTCAAATCTGACATCAAATGTGTCACAAAATATTGGATCAAATAATAGTGAACCTCAAGAGTCACCGAAACAAACACTTAATGATATGTCAGTCGACGGCGAACTCGATATCTGTCCGTCAATACAGAAGAGAATCGCAGCACAAAAGGAGGAACAGTTTGATTGTCCACAAAAGATAAGAAGTGAATACCAGTTCGGGTGGTGGCGTATCACCGACTCATCACAACTCAGGAGTATTATTGATGTCTTACACACCAGAGGTGTTCGCGAAAGACAACTACAAAAGCATTTAATAAAATCTCTGAACTTTGCGATGCAATCGTGTAAATCAAATGTCGCCGAACTGGAGATCACAGATATGGACCGAGAGATCGCTGAGAAATCTCCTTTTGGAGCACCGATTGATGGCAAGTGTCCGCACAGTATGTGTTCAACAACTGATTACTGCCAGGAAGTGGCACTTCGTTTCGATATCGCAGTATTGGAACAAATAGAAGCACTCGAAGAAAAGATTGCGACTTCGAGTATGCAAATCAGAAATTGGAAACCCTTTCCACGAATTTCTTGCGATCAGAACAGGAAATTCAAAGCCGCGGCCACTTTTTTTCGCCCAAACAGTCAGTTGTCAGAAGACAAGGCTGAAGGAAGTATTGATAACACTATAAGTGGTGACAACAGCTCTGAATCCAATGAATCTCGTCGTCAATTGAGTGACGAATCAGAATCCGGTGAAACAAATCCTGTAAACGTCGGACGCGATAGGCTTCTGGCGTTAGAGGCTGTGATAGAAAGACGTTATTTAAAACCCCCCTTAGGTTTCAAAAGTAATACCATTTTGGTCTCAAATAATAGTTCAGATGTTGGACAGACAGATGAATATAATGACAACGCAGCCGATGAGAACGCAACGAGTGGTCTCCTCAGGTGGAGAGATGCGGTCCGGGAGGCCGAGTGCAGTGCAGAGATAGCTTTGTGTTTACATTTCCTCGAGAGTTGTATCGCTTGGGATAAGTCTATTATGCGTGCAGTGAGTCATCAATTATTTATTATTTCATTTCTCATCTAATAATGATTTTAAAACCACCAGAGCTGCCAGTTTTGTGGTTCGGGTGAGAATGAGGCACAACTACTTCTTTGTGACGGATGTGATAAGGGGTATCACACCTATTGTTTTAAACCCAAAATGGATACCATTCCCGACGGCGACTGGTTTTGCTTTGAGTGTCAAAACAAAGTAATTATTCTTTGATTTTATTATTATTTCATTCTTTGAGTATTAATTGGGTTTTGAATGCATTGCAGAACACTATCGATAAGGTGTGTGTCGTTTGTGGCAAAAAGGGAAAGCTATTGAACTGTGACTCGTGTGCGAAGGTATTCCATCCCAACTGCTTGGACCCACCCATCACTAAGTATGTCTTTAGCTCTTCAAGTCTTTCCATTAAATTAATTCAAATATGTTTTTATTCAAATAAAGACCACTTAAAGGGAAATGGATTTGTCATATGTGTGGCCGCAAACCAAAGAAACCCATTCCACAAAAGACATCGAAAAAGAGTTTGAATACCTCTTCAGAGGAGAAGTTAATTGAATCCATAAATATTGCTTCAAATCCATTGACAATCACTTCAGTCCCGAACCCAACAAAAGAGAATTCAAAGCGTTTGTCCAACGGAACCAACAAATCGGACAAAGAAACCAAAAAAGAGAAGAAAAGCAAACAAACGGACAAAATGTCGGACAAAAGCTCAGAAATGAATTCTTGTAAAGTAATATTGGATTCAATGGAAAGCCATGAAAACTGTTGGCCTTTTCTCCTTCCGGTCAACACTAAACAGTTCCCAACCTATAAGAAGATTATTAAGAAACCGATGGACACGACAACCATCAGAAACAGAATGGATTCTTCAGGGTTTGTCTAAAATCAGTCTTTAATTGTATTTATTATTAAATTTTGATTTTCTTTTCAAAAGATATAAAACTAAAGAAGAGTTTGCGGCAGACGTTCGGCTTATTTTTGATAACTGCGTTACTTTCAATGAAGACGAGTCACCCGTAGGACAGGCCGGCCATACGTTAAGAGCTTTTTTTGAGACAAAATGGAAAGAATTGTTCGGAAGTTGAAAATGAAATCGTTTTTTAATAAATCAATAAATAAAATGTCAATTAATAATCGATTCATTGTTTTTCGTAGTATTTTTCAAATCCATTCCCTTTTTATCACTTAATAGCGAGACTTAAAACAAGTAGTTGTGCCTCAACTCAGACTCTCTGCCCCCCAGTCGTCACAACCATTACATACTGTTGTGTATTATATTTAACTTAATTTAAGTTTATTTAAAATGCAATTCAATTATTAATTAGTATTTTTGTAAAACAATTCAAAATTGCAATCAATTTATAAATAATTGTCTGAAGTTTTGGACCAAAAATCATGTCTTTTTGAATAGACTTTGATTTTTATATATTTATTTATAATTTATTAATTTATTTAAAATTCATTTTTCATTGAATTCACAAAAATTTGATTCATTTTATGTTAAATTCATTTATAATTACAAAACATTGAAATAAATTAAGAATTTATTTAACGTTTGTTTTATTCAATGAAATTCATCAATTCATTGTGATCATGGTCATTTAACAGAACACTAAAACGAACTTAATATTCGGGTGAGACTTGTGACACATCTGTCACACAAAAAAAATAACCCTTAATTTGATTTTTAATATTCAATACGATATCAATCGTTTTGAAGTACTTTTGGATTCAAAACAACAAAACTTTGAAAAGAATTCTAAAACTTATAAATTATTCTCAGATTCTGTTCCCAAACACTGAATACCAGAGCAGACAATGAAACCGCTTTTTATTATTATTATTATTATTATTGTTATTATGTTTTCATTTATTGTTTTATTTTTTGATTCAAATCTTTTCTCCGATTATTATATATATTGTAAATAATATTCAATATTTGTATAAAACTTATTGACATTTATTCCAAGAGTTACTCAAACTTTGGAGAATGTAAAAAACATAGAATTGTGACCATGGTTACCGTTTGGTATGGTTTGGGGCACAGAATATAATAGCTATTTAGCACTAAGTCTTGTCTCTAATCGTTATATTAAGTGCAATATTCCTGTAATGAATCAAATAATATCTGACATTGAATTGAAATATAGAAAAGAATCTAAATTTTAATGTTTTTAGAAAAATACACTTTAAAATCATTTATTGATAAAATGTGCAAGCATACTTTCATTGGTTACTCATCCACTTCTCTCATATTATCATATGATACTTAACAACGTCTTAAAGTTTAAGTGAAATAATCCGTAATATGTTATTAAATGACATTTAAAGTCCTAATTCTTGTCATTGGAATCAATGAATTGATTGAATGATAAAATTAGTGAATAATTAATATAAATATGAAATTCAGTTCAATTCACGGCTCAAACATACAATTAGATGAAACAAAACAAAAGGCTTTTCGAAACAATTCCTTTTATGACGGGATTGTCTTCAGTGACCAACCGATTCGTGTCAACTCTTATATCCCAATCAAAATCACTTCTCCGGCCAACCAATGGTTGGGTTCACTATTTCTTGGCGTCACTTCGCGTAATCCCAAACACTTTGTTGACAACGCTTTGCCGAAACATATTATAGGACTTTGCAATGAAGAGGACTTTTGGATCAAATCTATTCCCAATCGTTGGTCGGATTCCGATATTATAATACATTTGACTTTTGAGGGTTTGCTGAAAATCACTGCAAACGATGAACCAAACCTTAATTATGTGTTTCTGTCTCAACTACCCATCCATTCCCCACTTTGGCTGATAATTGATTTGTACGGCTCTTCAAATACTGTCCGTTTGGCCACATATAACAGCCCGACATCAAGTGAAATGTTGCTCCTTGGACCTGACATCAGCACTGCATTCAAATGCGGAGCTGAAGGTGTAGTACCCTATAATAGGACCAGGGTTATGTTAATCGGACCAAACAATTCTGGTAAATCTACTTTGAAAAAGGTTTTACTAAGCAATACGTGAGTATAAAAACATTTATAAAATGTTTTAATAATTTAAACCATTTTTTTGATAATGTATTCAATTTATTGCAATTTTTATTTACACGCTATAACAGAATTCAAGTGAAGTCACCCTTAGACCCCCTAATCGCCCTGCTTGAGTACTAATTCTCATACAAGAGCTCACCTTGCTTATTCTAATATACAGATTTATTCTAGTATTCCTGTGTTCAGAATTTCATGTGAAATGTTATCGTTTATTAAAATCAATACTTTCTAGTATTTAATGTCAACTTTTAATGATTTATCATTTATAAGAATACCTTGGTTATTGACACTTTCTTTTCAAGAGTATAAACGAACAACTTATACAGTAATCCAAAATAAATCGATGTTTTATGCCTTAAGTTAATATTTTGGTTCACAATAATCAATGAATCGATAAAATATTGATTTAAATTATGATTACTTTGAAATAAATTATAAAAATTAGGATAACTTTTCTCAAATGTGTTCATTGATTAGTAAGTGATTACTTGATTGCATAGAATTGATATAAACTTTAGATAAAATGATAAAACATTACAAAAATATTGTTATTTAAAAATAACTATGATTTTCTTAAATGACATTTTTATTGAAACAGTTTTGAGGAAATCAATGAAAACATAGGTTTAGACGCTTCGATCAATTGCTTGTCCAAAAACGATGGCCTTTGGGTTGCTTTCAATTCAGAGAATCTTAACTCAACTCAAAACCAAATTGATTTCAAAGACCTGACCGAAAGTGAACTTTATTACAATTTGGCCCAAAATATTGTGAAGGAATTAAATGACATACAAAAGGAACAGTTGGAAGAAATGACCCCAAAGTGCACACCAAAGCTCTCGTCTAAAGAATTAGTTAAAAATGTTTTGAGATTTTCGACGAGAAAAATGAGAAAATCTTATTCAAAAGAAGTCAAACAAATGAGTGAAATGGTATGTTTTCCGTGCTTTTTGTTTCACCATGATCATTTCAATACCTTTCCAATACCTTATTATACCTCAGAATGAAGTGCCGGAAGAGTTGACTCTTATGGTTGAGAATCTCATTAAGAATCAAAACTCCAGTGATTTAGAGAAGTCGAAGAAAGTCGTGGAAACAATGCCTAAAGAAAATGCTTTTAAATTTATTTTCAATATTTGGGACTTTAATGGTTACACACTTTACTTCTTATTGCATCAAGTACATTTACACTTACATTCATTGTTCAATATTTCATTATTGATATTAATTTATAATTTTAATGAATATTTTCAAATTTTGAAATCAAGTTATTCTTCACTGCATATGCTGTATATGTTTTGGTAATAGATATCAGTGAAGATCTCGACGCACCTCTGGAACTGCCAAAAGATGACAATCTTGTGGTTCGTCTCTTATTTTCGATAAAATGATAACTTCATATAAAAACAACCTTTCCTTTAGACTGAGTTACATAAGGGAGACTTATCCACATTAGATTTGATTCATTACTGGCTAACAGTGATTCACTCAACTGTCGGTCAGTATCCCAGTCCAAGAGACCAATCGGACAAAGAGGGAGATTTCACTGAATATCAGACAACACTTCAGCCACAGGTGTTTCTGGTGGGCACTCATCGTAATTCAGTACACGTGGAGCCCATCACAAGGGATCAGATTATTAAAGAGTCTTTTGATAAAATATATTCGAGTTTAGAGGGAAAGACATATAAAAATCATTTGAATGAGAAATATATAGCACTTGATTGCGATGAGATGTCATACGACGAACCGTTGATTCTCAATGAGCTCAGGGTTAGTATAGAGAGTGTAGCCATTAGGGAGAGACTGGTGAATATGGACATACCTGCGCCGTGGATGGAGTTTGAACAGATTATAGAGAAGTTGAAACAAAGGGGTATTTATTTTGCAGACATCAATCAATTGCATGAATTCGCCTGTTCTCGCATCGATGCCTTCCAGTCATACGATGCCCTCAATGCTGTGCTTCACTTCTACCACAATCAGGGAAAGGTGTTTTGTCTCGACCACATCGGGTACTTCTCACTATTTGATTCCCAAAACACATACGACTGTGGAGTCATTATATTAGATCCCAATTGGTTTCTACAATGCGTTTACAAACTCTGCTCTTTTGTTAAACAAGTGTCGGACGATGACAACGCACAGTACGGTATACTTAGGTTTGTACCAAACTACCAAAGGTCCAAAATTCTTTACAACTTGTTTCACCAAATATTCAGTGAAAGCATAATAAACGACGTTTGGGTTGACTGTAAGGAACAGAAGTTTATATTATTGGGATGTTTAGAGAAATTGGATATAATTTGTGAGAAATTTTTATTCATTTAAAACATAAGAAAACTTTTTAAATGTTTATTTGAATCGACAGTTGAATTGCGACCATATATTCATATAGAGGACGGACCGGACGTTACGGCCAATACATCGATACCTAAACTATATTTCTTTCCGTGGATTACGAAAGCCATTCCCGAGAGTGAAGTCATTAATCCTCAAACGACTGAATCAATACAAGACTCGTCTTTTCAATTGGTTATAGACTTCAATCACTTGCCAGTCGTAAAGGCTTTTCATAATTAATAGTCTTTTCTTATGTTTTCTTAATTTTGTTTTGTTATTCAAACTAAGGGTTTGTTTTCTCGACTTCTGGTGCGATTGAGGTAAGGAATAAAATTTACTTATAATTTATATAATTTGTTAACAATTCACACATTTGTATGAATCCAGTCGTTGGAGTTGGAATCAAGGTTGGGGTCGAAGGCCTGAGATGTATAACTCTGAGGGACGGATAGCTGTGGACTTCGATCACGACATACTCCTAAAGATTTGTCTTAAGTTTAACCGAATTTTTCTAATGATTATCAAAATCTTCGATGAATTACAAAGCGATCAAATCGAGAACTTCTTGATTGGCCCGACACCTAACGTATGCGTTAAGGTATGGATAGCACAGGTATTTAATGCAATTTATGCGTCAATTCCTTCAATTCCATCAAAAGGTTCAGCACTTAATCGAAACAGAATTAGAAAACCTTAGAAATTCTTTCTACAGACGCCTTCACTTCAAACTAGTAGTTCCCTGTCCTTGTGATGTGAGCTGTCAGCCCCACAAGATTGATGGGTGCAATGATATTGAATGCCTACACTTCCTGCCTCTCAATGAATGTTTGACTAAAAAAGTATAAAATCTTTAAATATTTTTATTATTAAAGACATTATAATATCTGTTGCACAGGTAGTGGAGTGTAAGTACAGCCGACAGGTGAGGACGATCTTCATCCAGAGATACTTTCCCCATGTTCCTTTTAATTCTGGTCGTAAGTCTCATTAGTGTTAAAACAGTTGACAAGAATTTTATTTAATATTCAGCCGAAGACTCAAACAATGAAAACAGTCTTCAATCGCATAATCGGGACAACAGTTGGGACCATATCTTTCAGGTCGAACCCCTTTGGATGAGAGAAGCGGCAAAACTATTGGCACCCAATCATCCCAACAAAGATTGGATGGCTTTAGCAAAACGTTTGGGTTATTCGGATAGGGATTTGTCTAAATTTGTTGATGACATCTCTCCCTGTCTGGCATTGCTTAGGGATTGGTATGAGACAAACGGAAGAACACGTTATTGTGTAGACGTTCTGCTGTCGTGTCTGAGAATGATATCGAGAGAAGATATCGCAGCTCTCATTGAGTATGACTTAGAGCCTGAGGGGTCGGCGCCTCCAGTGTTTATAAGTTACCAAAGGGACTCACAGGAACAGGTGTCGGGTAAGGGTGTACTGGATATACTGTAAAACCATTTATTTGTTTCGGAAATTCATTTTTATTTTCAATATTCTCAAAGAATTGCGCAGAAAATTGGAACTTGCTGGTTTTCCTTGTTGGATGGATACCAGGTTAGGATATAGAGCACAGGATCTAAATAATAAAAACTTGTGTAAAATGCAGATCTATGGGCGCCGGTGACTCTCTGTATGGAAAAATATATGACGGCGTCAGTAGAGCTAAAGTGGTTTTGTGGTATAAGTGCCGTCACTTTAAAGTGATTTCAATAATTAATAAAAAAATAATGATTTCATGTAATCATCAGTTGTTTGACACCACGTTATGCCGCGTCTCCGATGTGTAGCCGCGAAGTGACTTTGGCTGATGTCTTACATAAACCAATTTTACCAATAATAATGGAAATGACACCCTGGCCACCTCCTGGTGCTATGGCTGTCATAATGAGTTCTATCGTTTACGTCGATCTCTGCGGTAAACGAGTAAAAGAATTATTGAATACAATATTGAATGAAATAAAAAATTGTTTGAAAAGGTGTTGGAAGTCATTCAGGGATTGGTAGACTTCAAGACTCTGAGTCACGGTTTCGGGAAATACTTGATAGGGTGTCACGATATATAGCTGGTTATATTGACGCACCGATGATAGCACCCAGGTATCTACAATTACCTGATATATTCTCTCCCATCAGAGAAATTCCACAACAAATAAATCCCTCACAAAATGTCACTGAAGTAACAATCGTCACACCTTTTGATACTGAAATACCACCTGAAATTCAGAGAGAAGTTTCAGCACAGGTAGGTCTTCAATACTGAACATTGATTTTTTAACTTCAAATCAATTCTCATGTTTTAGTATTAAGTAATGTTTAATAGTTTTAAAACATTTGTTTCGAAATATTATTAAAAATGTTTTCAAATTATTTATCACTACTTCAGACCCCAACCGAAGAATCACTTCGCGAAGACCTGTTTTCTGGGGACAGTATATCAGTTATTTCAAACACAAGGAGAGGTCACAACCGAATCACCAATTGTTCAATTTGCTCAATATTATGAACCCACGACTTGTAGGGGTTAAACAATATTATTAATTGACTTTCAGGTGCTATTAATTGTTAACACAATAAATGAATTCAAATAAAAAATTAGTTAATTATTGTTAAGTTTATAAAAGTTTATAAAAGTTTGATTCAAATCTCAATATTTGTTTCATTTTTCCTCTATTTTACTGAATATCCAATCACTTTTGATGAACAAAATAGAGATGAGAATATTGACCATAATTTTTACCAAGATTAATTAGGGTTCAGATAATTGTTAAAAATATCAATAAATATTTATTCACTTATTCCTTGTTTTTAATTTTACGATCCAATATCGTACAGCTAGTGTAATATGCACTGTACTGTGCTTGGTCATATTTCATTGTCTACATTCAGTCATAAATTCCTCATTTATTTCAAGAATATTAATATCAGAAGCAATAATGGATTGAAGTGTTTTGAAGATCAATCATCTTTAGTTCAGATTAACCTTACTTATAAAACAATTTAAAATAAGGTCAATATATTAACCATGGTAATTTCAATTTATCATTAACTTATTCTCGATTTATCAAAAAATATACAAAACTATTATAAAGTACTGAAAGATTAGAGTAATAATGGGTTTAACGAAAGAGTTTTCATAAATCTATTAAATAATTGATTTCATGTCTAAGACTTAGAGTTTCAATGAATTGAAGACTTAATTGCAATCTATATTGAGATCTAAATTGAGATCTCATTTACAAAACATGCAATTCATATGTGAATAGAGACTGAGATAAGAGTTAATCCCTTATAAAGAATATAATAATTAGGTTTGAGTTCACGAGTTGTGCACAGAATGTAATGTAATTAAGGGTTGAGTGAAAGGGAATGGTATCTCAAAGTGAAGTCAATATTCAATTCAAAGCATTATTTTCTATAATATTCTGTGTTTTGTATTGACTTTCACTCAAAGCTTACAATAATATGAGAAACGATTGAATCGATTGAAGGCTTGAATCTGTTTTATGAAGCACTCGCTGGGAGTCCTCATACCAGTGCTGAGGCTCTAACACTGTGTTCATATCAGTGCACATACCAGTGCTCATACCAGTGCTGAATAACTGTCACAACTGTATTCAATGCATGACATTATTATATACAAACAAAATGGTGTCAAAAAAAGATCCAAATATTAAGACCTGATTTGAAACTGATTTATACATTGATTGCAAATATATGTCAAATGTATTGCAATTAATATCAATACAAATGACTGACCACTGGATCCGAGTGTTAGTCCTAACACTTGTATGCCTTCATGTCTTCGCTGATGGTTTGTATTCACCTTTGATTGTCTTATATTCAATGACCTATTGTTGACATTATTGGATCAGATCCTCCAAGAATTATAACCGCACCCAAAGACCAGTTAGTAGTGTCCGGACGAGTGGCCACTTTTGTCTGTGCGGCTATCGGTAACCCTAAGCCTCAGATTGAATGGCGAAAGAATGGCAAACGACTGGTCACTCAAAGATATACTGTTCTGGAGATACCCAACGGTTCTGTCCTTAGGATAGAACCGGTGAGGACTGTAAGTACTGCACAAGTATTACATCAATTGATTGTTCACTTTATAACTGACTCTCAATTGATGTCAACTGTTATTTGAAATACTATTTAATTATGAATTGATGGCCAGAATCGAGACAACGCTAGCTATGAGTGTTTGGCCGAGAATGGGATCGGAGAACCCGTTAGAGCGCAGGCAGTCCTCAATGTGTTCTCAGGTTTGCATTGATTTACACTTTTATGTTGGCTTTAATTGATGTCATTCTTATAGACGAAGAAATACCGAAAGGTTTTCCTCGGTTTACACTCCAGCCCCACATGCAAGGCGTCGAAAGGGGCAGAAATGCTTTGATCCCCTGTAAGGCTGAAGGAGATCCTAATCCACACATCACTTGGTTTAAGGATATGATACCAATAGATATGACAAACACTCGGTATTCCTATTATTCCGGCGCTTCCTTACAGATAGAAGCGGCCGAAGAGTCAGATCAGGGACAGTATGAGTGCGTCGCCGATAATAAGATCGGAACCGCGTATTCAGATTTGGCAACACTTTATGTAAGGACACGAGTAGTTCCGCCCTATTTTTCAATCCCTCCCGAAAAGACATACGAAGTAATGCCCGGAAGCTCTTTGAATTTGACGTGTGTTGCCGTCGGCTCTCCTATGCCTTATGTCAGTTGGAAGAGAGGAATGACTGATTTGAATACTGGAGAGAGTGGACCGATCGGGAAGAATGTCCTTAAACTAGAGGACATCCGATCGTCTGAGAACTACACATGTATTGCACACTCAAAGCTGGGAAACATTGAGTCTACGACTCAAGTGATCGTTCAATCCCTTCCCCGACCGCCCACTAATGTTAGAGTATCTGATGTGACCCCGACTTCGATAAGGCTTTCCTGGTCTTACGATATCGGAGCCGAAAATATAGTGTATTTTGTTATTCAATACAAACCAAAGAATGCAAACCAAGAGTTGAGTGAAATCTCTGGAATCACGACATTCTTCTATATCGTTGGCTCCCTTTCCCCGTACACTGAGTATGAGTTCTATGTGGTTGCTGTCAACGCCATTGGCAGGGGTCAGGCCAGCACTCCTGCGTTTGTGACTACAGGAGAGACGAGTAATTGATTTAAAATTTAATTTTAAACTAAAATCTAATTTTAATCTTAAAATCATTTTTTGCTTTCAATTAATGCTTTCAAAGCTCTGAACGGAATCCGCAGTAAGTCTTCAATGCTTTCATTTCATTGTCTTTTTGGGGTTTCTCTCAAAAAATCTCAATTCTTTCCCCTTTTTGTCATTTCTGTTGGTTTTGTCTTTATATGTGAATAACCCCAGCGATAGAGTGCTCTAACATTTCAAATGAAATTTTGATTTCATTTTGTTTTCTATTATTTTAATTTAAATTATGTTTTCAGTGATCTCTTCAAACCCTCGGAATCTAAACGCCCGGCCTTTAAGCTCCAGCACAATAGTAGTTCAATGGGATCAACCAGAAGAGCCTATGGGACAGGTGACTGGTTATAAAGTCTATTATACAGCTCAACCGAGTCTGCCTACCAGTGCGTGGAGCACTCAAATTGTGGACAGTAACCAATTGACCACAATTTCCGATTTGCAGCCGCATATGATTTATACAATTAGAGTCCAGGCCTACACGAGTAGAGGTGAGGGTCCTCTATCACCACCCGTACAGGTGAAGACACAACAAGGTGTGCCGTCTCAGCCTTCAAATCTAAGGGCGAGCGCAACCTCTTCAACAACAGTTCAACTGAATTGGCAAAAGCCTACACATGTCGGCGAAGCCATCATTGGATATGAGGTCTATTGGAACGACACCTTCACTAATAGAGAGGAAAAGAGAGCCATTCCTGATGTGGAGACATTCACCCTGGGTGATCTCAATCCCGATACACTTTATTATGTTTGGGTCGCAGCCAAGTCTCGTCGAGGAGAAGGTGCGGCTACTCCTCCCATCCCCGTGAAGACAGAACAGTTCGGTAAGTGTTGACCAGTTATTGAAACAAATCTTTGATTTTAAAGGGATTTTCAGTAAAATAATTGAAACTAAATATCATTTTGAGTAAAAAAAATACTTAAATTAATGGCTTTTGCAGTCAAACAACGACTTCAGAGGTGTTTTGATATATTTTCAGACAAACCTTGAAAACAGTATTAATTTGTGAATCAATTTGAGTGTAAATTGATTTAAGTTTTATTGATTTGAACCAAAAAATAGTCAAAAATAACATAATTTTATTCATTTTTATATTGTTTGTCAAAAATCGGTAATAAATTGATCGAAAATTCATGTTTTCATTAATCAATTCATGATTTTTTGTTTTACACCTTATTATTATAATTTCTATTCATTTATCTTCCATTCCTTTCACCAAATTGTTCATTGTTTGTAAACACCCTGTACTCTGTGTACTGTTACTCGTCCGCACCCTTTGAATGTTTTTTTATTAATTTTATTTAACATTGGATTCAAATATGATTTCATTTATTTTAATATTGTTTTAGTTTTGCATATATTTTGACCATTTTTTTGACCAATTAGTTCCCGGAGCGCCTCCACAGAAGGTGAGGGGTATTCCCGTAGATTCGAAAAGTGTACGCATAGAATGGCTTCCCCCACCCCCGGCCAAACATCACGGGATCATTACTTATTATAAGATAATATATACTGAAGACATAAATCCCACAAAAACTTATGAATTGAATGTCACGTCAAAAGAGAATTCATTTTTAATCAAAAGCCTAAACAAATGGACTAATTATCGCATTTCAGTCCTCGCGGGCACTGATGTGGGCGACGGACCCCCTTCTGAACCAATATTAATACGAACCGATGAAGACGGTAAGAGATGTTTTGGACAGTTGGGTCCGCTTGAGTCAACTCTTGGCTTCTGTCTCTTCTCTCTTCGTCTTTAAATACCTGTTCTCTTATATTAACAACGATTTCATTATTCAATAACTTTTCAAATCTTTAATTCATTTTTCAATAATTAATTGAAAACTTTTTTAACAAAACTTTATTTAGATTTTCATTAAAACAGATATTATTTGAGAATTCTTTCAATCGATTCAATGTTTTCAATGTTTTTATTAAATACTAATTAAGTGAATGTCTTTTATATGCAGTTCCGGGCGAACCACGGGATGTGAGGACAACCGCTTTGAATAGCACAGCAGTTCTGGTTGAGTGGTTGGCACCGCTTCATAAAGAACAGAACGGTTTGATCAGAGGATATCAAATACATGTTCAAGAAATCAATTCAAACGGCGATCTAATCAATGACCCGATTCGGTACGACGTGGCCGATGGCTCGGCCGAAGAGTATAATGTGACGGGACTTCAACCCGACACTGAATACTCTATACAAGTGGCGGCAGTCACTCGAAAAGGTGATGGCACTCGAAGTCGCTCCAAAAGTATCCGAACCCTCGGAGGCGTGCCTTCAAGACCTGATATATTGATACGTCTAATACAAGACGAACCCCTCATGAGTGTTGAAGTCCATTGGTCTCGACCTAACCATACGTACGGACAGCTCATTAAATATAAACTAAAATACGGCCGAATAGACAGCAATAATAGAGAGGAACTGGAGATTGAGCCACAAGAACAACAAAGGGTTATCAGTGATTTGGACAGAGGGGCCAGGTATGAGTTTAGGATTGCTGGCAGTAATTCTATTGGTTGGGGACAGGAGTCGGTTACTTATGTGGAAACTCCTGAAGGCATACCCCGAGCGCCTCCACAAAATCTAACGCATCGATTGCAAAGTCCGACAACAGTTGTAGTCAATTGGGATCCACCCCTTCCTCAGTACAGGAATGGAAGGATTTCGGGATATGGTATACATTTCCACAAACAATCGGATCAAACGCCTAACGAATACAACACATCCCAGACTCGAATGGTTTTCAGTTCTTTGGATGAAAACACCGAATATTCGTTCCGGTATTCAATCTGTCCTTCAATTCGGTATTGATTTTCATTTAAATCACATTTTCTTTAATCCAATACAGAGTGAGAGCGCACACGACTCGTGGCGCCGGACCCTGGAGTAATAGAATACTAGTTCAAACACCCGGTGATGTACCGCCGGCCCCAACAAATGTTCAGGCATTGAGTACATCGGAGACATCGGTAGAGGTCTGGTGGGATGAGATGCCATTCTTCGACGACATTCTGGGATATAATGTCTTGTATTCTCAAACACCTGTCGAAGATCTCGATCTCTGGTATCGGAAGGAAGTGTCTCTGACCTGGTCTGCGGCTATCACTGGATTAGATCCAAAAACTATGTACGCTATAAGAGTCGCCGCATTTACTAACCAAGGGTTGGGTAGGCTTTCAGAGCTGATTACCGTCCGAACAGATCCAACAGACGTTCCGCTGAATTTGCAGGCGCTTGAAGTGACCACTCATACAATGACTCTGATATGGAAACCACCGAAAAGATTAGAACCAATAAAATATAAGATAACATACGGCGCTCACAAAGAGTTCTACGATAGTCAGGGAGTCCTTCAGAAACTGCCGATAAATCCGGAGTCCATTTATGTCCCGTCAGATGTGACTGAATATAAAGTGAATGTTTTGATGCCATTTACGACATATCAGGTGAACGTAACGGCCATTCCTTCCGATGAGTCGTTTAGACCACCGGCCAAGATCACAGTTACCACAGCCATGGCTGCGCCCAAACCTATGGTTAAACCCGATTCTATTGAGTCTCAAAATAAACAACAAATTGCTGTCATTTTACCGCAAGCTTCCGAAGAATACGGACCAATCAGTCACTACTACTTAGTTGTCGTCCCCACTGACTTCGCAAAGAAGGAACCGGACAAGTATTCAATTGAAGAATTGTCGTCTACACCCACTGATAAGATCGGACCATACATTGCGGCCAAATGGATGAGAAGAGCTATACCTAACACCTTCTTTCTCGGCGACGGCCAGAAATACAATGGATTTGTTAACCGAAGACTCATTAAAGGGGTTTTGTATCACATCTTCATTCGGGCAGTAGTGGACACACCCATCAAGAGTTTGTTTACAAGTTCTCCCTTTTCTGAAGCTTTGAGTTTGGATTCAATCACAGCCGAAGGTCACGGAAGGAGTTATGACGGACAGCAAACTGAGTCTCAACCCGAAAAACCTGGTGATAGAGTACCCGTCAGCAGAGCTGGTGATAAGTCCGGTGCTATTCTTATCTTATCAATAGTATTGGCCATACTTTTAGTGGTTATGTCCGTCGGGTTTTGTATTATAAGACGGTATTTGAAATCAATTTCTTTTATTTATTAATTGCTGTAAAATGTCTGAAACCTATCGTTCCTTTCATTCGTGTAGAAGACGTCAACTCATCAAATCTCCCGCAGCGGACACAACAATGAAATTACTATTAAGTACTGCAGAGCCTCGTGACCTGACAGCAGCTCATCCTTCAGACCCGGTAGAGTTGCGACGCCTTAATTATCAGACACCGGCAATGATGAGTCACCCGCCCATTCCCGTCACCGAATTGGCCAATCATATCGAACGTCTTAAATCGACCGAAAATCTGAAGTTCTCTCAGGAGTACGAGTCCATAGAGCCCGGCCAACAGTTCACTTGGGATAACTCCAACCTTGAGGCCAACAAACCGAAGAACAGATACGCAAATGTCATCGCTTATGATCACTCACGGGTTGTTCTCCAACCCTTGGATGCCATTCCCGGTTCTGATTACATAAATGCCAACTATTGTGACGGATATCGTAAGCAGAACGCCTACATAGCCACCCAGGTATGTGATTTTATACCACTTTAAAATATATGCAAATCTATATATATATATGTTTTGTTTCCCACTTTAGGGTCCATTACCCGAAACTTTCGGTAAGTTTTGGTCATATATTGGGTTTGAAATAGTTTTAACATTTGTGACCTTTAGGTGACTTTTGGCGTATGGTTTGGGAACAAAGGAGTTATGCCGTCGTAATGATGACTAAACTGGAAGAACGCACTCGTATTAAATGTGATCAATACTGGCCATCGCGTGGCACCGAATCGTATGGTGTAATGCATGTGACGTTAACTAATTATGAAGAGTTGGCCTCATATTGTATTCGGACCTTCACTTTGCAACGAACCGGTTATGTTGAGTCGCGGTAATTGTCCTTCACTTCGGTTTCAATTCTTTTTAATTGAATGTTTTTTCCATACCTTCAGTGAAGTCCGTCAGTTCCAGTTCACCGCTTGGCCCGACCACGGAGTGCCCGATCACCCGACGCCGTTCCTCATGTTCTTAAAGAGAGTCAGAACTATGAATCCTCCCGAAGCTGGACCACTAATAATACATTGCTCTGCGGGCGTCGGTATGTCTTGTTTACACTTATATTGAAATCATTTCTAATCGATGGGAACGACAGGTCGAACGGGTTGTCATGTTGTCATCGATTCAATGCTTGAAAGACTCAAATACGAGAACACAATTGACATCTACGGTCACGTGACTTGTCTAAGGGCTCAACGCAATTATACGGTGCAGACCGAAGACCAGTATATCTTCATTCACGACGCAGTCCTCGAAGCCGTGATTGCGGGCAACACAGAGGTGTCGGCGCGTAACCTCTATAACCACATTCAACTCCTTATGCAAGTAGTCCCGGGAGAGAACATAACGGGAATGGAATTGGAGTTCAAAAAGATTGCTTCAATGAAAACAGTGCCGAATAAGTTCATGTCCGCTAACCTTACGGTCAATAAGTTTAAGAACCGATTAATGAATATATTGCCGTATGAGAGCACCCGAGTCTTCTTACAACCTCTCAGAGGTGTCGAAGGATCTGATTATATAAACGCGAGTTTTATCGACGGATATAAGTATCGAAGCGCTTATATCGCGACTCAGGTATGTCTTCGCAGCGTTTAATGTCAATCCATTTGTATTTATGTTATGATCACACACTTCAGGGACCGCTTCCGGAGACCACCGAAGACTTCTGGCGTATGCTTTGGGAACACAATTCAAATATTGTTGTCATTTTGACAAAACTGAAGGAAATGGGTCGCGAAAAGTGCCACCAATACTGGCCTTTAGAGCGATCGCAGAGATATCTCTATTTTGTTGTCGACCCCATCACTGAGTATAATATGCCTCAGTATATACTCAGGGAGTTTAAGATCACTGACGCCCGGGTATGTCATCAGTGTTTGGCAATTAATGGCTTTAATAATAACTCATTTTTTTGACCGAAAGGACGGACAGTCAAAGATCATAAGGCAGTTCCACTTCGTTGAGTGGCCCGAACAAGGGGTTCCCAAGTCTGGCGACGGGTTTATTGAATTCATAACTCAAGTGCACAAAACAAAGGAACAGTTCGGACACGAGGGGCCCATAACTGTTCACTGCAGGTATGGGTTGTTATTATTTATTAATTGTTTGTGAATTAACTTATCCAACCCTCCAGTGCTGGCGTCGGACGAACCGGTGTTTTCACGACATTAAGTATTGTTTTGGAGCGACTAAACAACGAAGGAGTGGTAGATCTGTTCCAAACTGTTCGCACATTACGAACTCAAAGGCCAGGTATGGTTCAGACCGAAGATCAGTACCAATTCTGCTATCGCGCGGCACTTGAATACATTTCCTCATTTGACTCATTTGTTAATTAAATGGTCTGAAAGGAAGGACCGGTTTTGCGGATCAGGTCTTCAATGAAATAGTTTTAACAATTATTTAACAATTAATACCGAAACCCAAACTACAGTTGAAGGACAGTTAGAATCGGAGTATATTTTGGCCAAACTATCGACAGTACAAACGATGGGTTTATTTAAACCAATTTATGATTTGAAGTGAACTAACGGTGCGAACAGTTCCTCACTCTTTGTTTGAACCATTGATTTACAGCTCAACTGATCACCAATTTATGGCAATATTATATGATTTCAATGAATTAGTGCCTAAAATATGACACAAAATATCAAATGTCTGTAAAATAATAAGGCATTGAATATGAGATGACTTTCCTTTCATGTCTTCGTTGGCCGAACTCTAGTCTTAACTCAATTACGAAAACCTATAAAATCCTCAGCTTTTAAGTCATAATTAATAAAACTCTTAATTAATTGAAATATTAATGGTTTTGTGCCTAAAATTCAAATGAGTTTTGAAGTTTTGATTCAATTATTTATTTTATATCAAAAAAATGTGATTTTTTCTATAATTTTGTGCGAAATCTGAATCCAATTAATCTGTAAAACAGTATTTGTCTAACAATTAATTGATTGTCAAATCGTGTAGTCGTTTAGTACTTAAGTCTAAAATGTATTTCAATTGAATCGCAATTTAGTCTAAATTTTGAGCAGATTTTTGCCTTTAATATACATTTATAACAAAACTTATCATTAATTGAAACAATAATTTAAAACATGATATAAACGGACGAAACGTATGTTTAGAAACGCATATCAATTGATATCAGGTTTGCATTAAATTGTCGTAAAATTAATATTAAATACATTTTAAATGTGACTTAATTTTGCTGTAAATGTAAATAACTTTTATTGTATTGTAGTTTGAATTGAATTTTGTTATAATTTATCACTTTTTATATGATTAGCCAAAAAATGACATCATTTTTAATAATGTATTTTAAATTTGAAACAAATTTTTAGATGAATTTTATTTACATTTTTTGCATTTCATTCAAAATGTTTTCATATTTGACTCAAATATTGATAATTAATATTCATTTAAATTATTTTGTCATTAATTTTGATTCATTTAAATCACAATTGAATCCAAATGTGTATAAAAATTAATGTTTAATATAAAAGTAAAATTCATTTCAAATGTAATTAAATTAACGATTGTTTCAATCATTTTGCTATAAATTTCATATAAAAGTAATAAAACTTTGTTTTAATATAACTTTTCTTTCAATTATTCATTGATTGCTTAAAATTGACAATATTATGGAAATGTTACCAATGTCAGTTATTCAATCGTTATACAGCATCTTCAATTTCAGTACAATTCAGTCAACCAAGATAAAATCATTGATTTGCATATTGATGCTAAGTTTTGATTGCATTTAAAACATACAGTAAGTTATCAAGGTTAAGTTAGTTCTAAGACTATAGAATCCGAGTTTAGAATTCCTCATAAATTGAGAGACAGTGAGACTCTGGTTGACATACTTTTTGAATGACGCCTATATTGTGAACAACAAAACGTTTGTTTAGTTTTGAATTGTTTTGAAATAAATTGCAAATAATGTCAAACGTATTGAGAATTCATTTGAAACTGTTTTCAAACATTTATAACAAGAGTTCAAACTTTTGTTTAAACAAAAAGTGTTTTAAATTAAATTCAATTCAATTAACGCTGCGTTCAATCAGTTGTCACTCAAAGACATACCAAAAGACATCAAAAGATAATGTTTTGACAAAAAGACAAAACACTTCCGAAACAGAGCTAACGATTGGACAGAAAGTGAAACAAACGACTGAAGACATCAGTTATTTAGGTCTCAAACCATCCATTCATTGATTATTTTATTAATTAATAAGTTTTGTCAACAATTAGGGGTTATTTTAATCGGCGTTTCGGTGACAGCACTGATAGGTTATGCCATCTTCAGAGAACTGTTCTCTTCTGTCAGTCCTAATGTCCTCTACTCTAAAGCCCTAAAACTATGTAAATCTGATCCCCGAGTGGTTGAGGCGTTGGGTCTACCCATCAAAGGGTTCGGCGAAATGACATCCCGGGGTCGGCGCCGACACGTGAGCTCTTTGGAGTACGAAAAGGACGGACAGACAGTAATTAGAGTCCAGTTTTACTTAAAGGGTTCAAAAACCAGTGCAACCGTCCATTTGGAGGCCTATAAACGCGGCTCTCATTCAGGCTTTCGATACCTTTTCGTCGATTTAGACAACAATTCCCGAAATGTTATCGTTTTAGAGGACAACAGAAGTTTGCAATCAATTAGTGGTTAAAATCAATATTTGTTTACAAAATAAGACTTAATTTGAGGGAAAATATATTTAAAATAAATTTAAATCAAATAATGAAAACAAAATTCAATTATATTTTCAATCGTTTCAATAAATTATCACAATTTGTGACACTTCTTAAAACTTCATTACATTTTCATTGTATACCTGTTAACAACAGGCACAGCACTAATGCAACACTTCAGTGACAAATATTTAGGATAATCGTGGGAAGGTGTAAGGTACCCAGGTAGGTACCCAGGTAGGTGAGCTGACGTTAACTTGAAATTACACCTTTCATAAACATAAACATAAATTCAGATTTAATTGAAATAATTTTAATGACTGTTTGATAACCTGTTAATACTTTTTCACAATTTTCTAACACTTGTAATGATTTTCTTCTAAAACTTAACTGAAATCTAATTTTGGATTCATTTACTCATTAATTGATTTTTCAAACCATTAGTGAAATGCATTACAAGTCTTAAAGATATAATAATTTCTATATATTATAAATAATTTTAAGTGAAATTCAACGAAAAGAAAGTAAAAGTCATTTATTCTCTGTTTGTGATGTTATCTCCCTTTCCTTTCCTATAGCAACCAATTCTTGTGTCAAAACACAGAATATTTGACACAATTCTAAACGATTTGACTAAATGTCTGACTTAGTGGCCATTTGGGATGTACCCCTGTGCGATAAAGTACACAGGGTTGAGTTTGAGCATGGTACAACTACAGGCAAAAGAGTGCTTAAAGTTGATGGAAAGGTAGGCAGAGATCATTAAGAATACAAGAAAATGTTGAGAAATAAAGATTAATATAATTTCACAATGTTTTGGAGATTTTTCATTGATTTTGTGTCAAATTATTGTCAATTACTTTGAAATATAAAATTTAAAAATCCCAAACATAGGGACAAACTTTTATACCCTTCCCCTTTTCAATCATTTATTTTAACAATAAAGCTATTTATCAAATCAGGAGATTGTAAAGAGGGAATGGATGTTCAAACTGGTCGGAAGTGAAATCTTTGAGATCAAAGGAGAAGACAATGAGGTCTACGCCAAATGCGAAATAATGATTAACGCGAGCACTGGGTTTACGTATGAATACTCACTGTTTGTAAACGGAAAGCAATTGAAGAAATTCAAAGAAAAGCAGTCAAAAGTGATGAGGACTTGGATTTTGGAATTGGACGGACAGATGTGGAGAATCGCTTTGGGTTTGTATGCACTGGAGGTTTGGTATTAAGTTTAAGGCAATTATTAAATTTATTTAATCAGAGAAAGAAAGTCTCGATATTTGGGTGAATGGCATGAAAGCGGAGACAACTCATGAGTTCGCAGACGAAGGAACGGAAATGCAGTTCCTTATCAACAATGAGCACAAGGCGTGCATCAAAACAGTGAGTTCTGGTAATAAGAAAGAAGGGATTGTTTACTCCCTTATAGTAAACGGCAGTGAAATCACCGAAAGTTTTATGTAATTAAAAGTTTTTTTTGTTTTTTATTAGAAAAAGACTAAAAGTTTTGAAAATAATGTCTATTTTTATGAACAAAACAATTGATATATGTTTTGAAGACTAGAAAAAAGTCATTGTTTTTAAGTTTAGTTGAATTTAATCACAAATTAAAGCATTTTTTGCATTAATTTAAAAGCAATTCATTGTAATGTTTGAAAAATGATTTCCCGAACTCATAAGTGCTAATCATTATAGCACAGGCAGGTGCGACCTTGATCACTCGAGGAACGATACCAGAGAACAGTCCTCTGAAACCGTTTTGTTTATAAATTTTCCTTAAAATAGCAGAAGTTTTACTCGGATTTGAGGTTTGATTGTTGGATATGATCTGCATTTCTCCCAATTCTATCTGTCGGTGCGTTTTAACGACATCGAAGGGAAGGGTAATCACAGCCGCAACAGTGCCGGCGAAGGCGCCGGACATAAAACTAAATGCAAAATTGGGTTCCTTTTGGTTAAACCTTTGTTTCATGTATTCATAATTAGCCCAATATATGCACGAAAAGGGAACGTCTCTAAGAATTGTTGCGCTCAGACCTCGCCATAAAGACAACGGTCCCTGACTTGCCATCAAACTCTTGACCGCTTGTCCTAACTCTAAATAACTCAATCTTTTTGATTGCATTTTAGTTCTGATCATCTCTAAGGGGCTGATAGTCGTTGCGGCTATTATTCGGGCCGAACCTCCGGACACGACGGGCACCCAAAGGGGTTGATCTGACAGTTGAAGTCGTTTACAAATATATTCTCTCAACTGATCATAAATTGTAAAATATATAACAGTCGCCGGAATAGCCATAACTCTGAGGAATGTTTACATCAATTAGACATCAAATCAATAATTAAGACAATAATGACATACAGTGTCGGCGGAAGTCCACTCCAGAGCGAAGTTATGCCTTCATTTCGGGTTATTTTGATAAATGCGTCCTAAAGTAACAGAATTTAAGGTCAATTCCCCTTAAATTAAATACAAACCAAAGTCCCCTTAAAATGTTTGTTACGATTGGCTGCCGAAGAGTTGATGGCATTATAGGGAGGGTTTGCTTTGGAAGCACTGGAAGTGTTGACAGCATTTGCGGGACAATAGCACAGGTGTTCCATAAGTCCATTGCAATAGAGATAACACTTGTTTCTCATAAACTCTTTTTGTTGGGATTGGAGTCTAATCTTCACGACATCTAAAGGAGTGACTGATTGGCAGACAATTAGTATCAAATGAAAGGATTGGTATCAAACAGTGGTCAAACCTACCGAAGAGTGATGTGACCAACGCTCCCGTACACGAGGACACCATTTGCTGTAAAGGGGTTATCGCTGTCGACACTCCCGTCCTATCTATTTCATGTGACATCACTTTCAATGGTTTAATATCTGAAGACATGTCACGAAATTCAGTGCTTTTCAACATTTCATTCAATATTTTAATTGTCTTTTCATTGAATCCAACAAAACATTGCGTAAAGTCTTAAGCATTGCATCAGAACTGAAGACCTGATAAACACTTTGGCCTCACATTAGCCTCACATGCAGTCCAACGCTCTCTTCATAAACAACGTTACGATTCAATAGTTTTTGTTGTTTTCAATACTTTTTATTCAAATAAACTGTAATTCAATTGTATTTCACATTTCTGTCCACCAATTGAGTCAATGGTTTGTAATTTCATTATTATTTCAATGTTTAGACAAATGTTTGAAATTATTTTATATTTTAATTAATTTTTAGTCAAAAATACAAACAATTTGTTTGAAAAAAATAAATTCAATTAAAACACAAATTAATGAAACTTTGAATAATATAAACCCCCAAACGTTGCCGTACTTTATGAATGACCCATAACTTTATGCTTTGTCACTCAAACCAAACATAACTTCAATTAAACTTTGATTTAGTTTTCATTAAAAACTTTTAATCAAATCATTGTTTGAATCCAAAAGTGATTTACAGCTGAGGTATGGCTTCCGAGAGATACAGCTTTTCATTGACAACATTCAGGTATTAGTTATCAAATCAATTGTCAATCAAATTGTCATAAACTGTCTGTCCATCAGTCCGTCGGGAAAATTGGTTCAAATAGAGTACGCGTTGGCAGCCGTGGCCGCCGGCGCTCCCGCTGTGGGTATTAAGGCATCAAATGGTGTGGTTTTGGCGACAGAGAAGAAACACAAATCCATTATATATGAAGAGCACTCTATCTTCAAAGTAGAGCCGATCACTGACCACATCGGCCTCGTCTACAGCGGTATGGGTCCCGACTATAGACTACTTGTGCGAAGGGCTCGCAAAATAGCACAACAATATTATTTGACTTATTCTGAACCAATACCGACGACTCAATTGGTCCAAAGAGTGGCCCATATTATGCAAGAGTACACTCAATCGGGAGGTGTCAGGCCTTTCGGCGTTTCCCTTCTCATCGCCGGTTGGGATAACGACAGACCCTTTCTCTTCCAATGCGATCCTTCGGTAAGAATTGGGTTAAGGTTTTGATTAATTTGTTAAATAACCCCTTATTTGTGTGGAAAGGGTGCGTACTTTGCATGGAAGGCCACAGCGATGGGTAAGAACCACATCAATGGGAAGTCGTTTCTCGAAAAACGGTATTATTTTTGTATTATTTGTTTGAAAAGGCATTTAAGCTATGATTCAATGAAACCAATAGTTATAGCGAAGAGTTAGAACTCGAGGACGCGATTCAGACATCGATTTTGACACTTAAAGAGGGATTTGAGGGACAGATGACTCCCGACAACATCGAGATTGGGATTTGTAACGCCCAGGGATTCAGACGACTCTCTCCCACCGAAGTGAAGGACTATTTGGCGACAATCGCTTGAATTCATTGTCTTTTCATATTTTTTATTTGATTTTCCTTTCAATAAATGATTTAATGTTTTCTTAAATAACAATAAAATTAAAATAAAATGTCATTTAATTTGTGATTTATTTTGGATTTCAGGGGTTTTCTCAACAATTTATTTCTTTAAGGGGTTATTATATTAAATATACAAAAAACTAATGAAAATGACAAACGTATTGATAAATCACCCTTTCGTTCATTAAATTAATTTCATAAGCAGTAGATCACAAACAACTATAAACAGGGTATAAGTGATTAATATAATGATTGCAATGAAACTAAAATACAATTAAATTAAAGTGAAATCAATAATAAATTAATTGTTTTTAGTTTTCATTGAATTATATTTGTCTTCAAAAGTGACATAACTTTGTGTCCATTGAATGCTATCTTCAGTTGAATTGAGCGCCAAATGAGTGAATGAATGAGTGATTGGTTGAGACATTGGTTGAGACATAAAGTGCTCAACGAATCAGAGTTTGTGTTGAAATCGCTTTCATTTCGTTTGTTTTGGTTTTGCTTTCAATTGCTTTGAATTTAAATCAAATTAAAGTCAAAATAAATCACAAAAACAGTGAAAACATCACAACTTTTGGTAAGTCTTTAAGTATTTAACAGTTTTTGTGTTATTATTGACAGGAAATGCAGTTTTGATTGAATTAATGGCAAAACAAACAAATAATGGTTTAATTGATTGAATGAATGATTAATTGATTTAATAATTGGTTTCAAAGACTGATAACACGTCTTATCGTTGAATGAATTGATTTCAAAATTAATTAAACAATAGTTTGACTGAAAATGTCATTCAAAGCAGTCTTTCCTAACCTTTCGTTCATTAAAAGTCATTAATTGATCCAAAAATGTCTGAAATGTCATGAAATGGCAATCAATGAGCAAATGATTGATTCAAATGAATGACTGAATGAATGGTTCAATCATTTGATAGGATTTGGTCTTCAATTGATGGCAACAATAGAGTCGTTGAAAATAGCGTTCAAACCGATGACCAAAATGTCTTTGAATGAAAGGTTCCAACACTTGAGACAACAAACACAACTCAAACGACAAAACAATGCAAACAATAAAGTGATTCAAAACAACAACAACACTAGACTTGAGTTAAGACAGGGCTCACAGAAGAATAGACGTCTAGCCCTTCAGATGGCTAACCGGCCTTCAGTGTTGGCGGCGCTCAGGGCTCAGAACCCGGTCCTCAACCAACGCACCGGCGCTCCCATCAAACAGAGGCTCGGAATGAAACGATTCAATAATCAGACGATTAGTCAAAACCAAAGAAATAAAAATCAAATTCAAAACAGATTTCAAAATAATTTGAATAAAAATGTGAACCGAAATAGAAATCTAAACAAAACTCGACTTCAAAACCGAAGACTTAATAACAATATGAATAATAACACCAATAATAACATCCCTGTCATCACTGGATATCGTCGCACAGGTATTCATATTTTGATCACTACTTTGATACCTATTTCACAACTATTTTCATTGCATTTAAGGCCTAAAGAATAACCGATTCATAAGAACCCAAGCTTTTAAACCCAATGCCATCAAAACTGGTTTCAAACCGAAGCGAAAACTCGGACAACAGAACCGGAACCAGAATTACCCGAAAATTGGTGTCAAAAAGCGGTTTCAAATCAATCGTAACTTCAATGCAAGGAATGCCGGAAAACAACAAAACCAACAAAAGAGACGAAACATTAAACCAAATAAAGAGCAGTTGGATATGGATTTGGACGCATATATGGCCGGAACTAAAAGCCATTTGGACGCGGAATTGGACGCATATATGACTCAAACTGTTTGAAAGGTTTTAATTATTTTTTAAATTATTTTTTCAATAATTTCTTAATTTTTGTTTTATTTTGTGATTTCAGACTATTTTTTATCAAAACATGATTTGGTTTTCAATTAATTTAGAGATAAAAACCATTTTTCGACATAAAAAGCAATTTTGTCTAAAATTAACTCCAATTTCAATGTTTTGTTACTTTTTTGTCAAAATTAATCCTTTTTTCGCTAAAAATTAATTTAAATTTGATTTTGTTTTAAAACTTAATAACAAATAAATGAAAACAATATTTCAGACATTATTTCAGTTTATTATTGAAAAAATCAATTTCACATTCAAGTGAAGGAACGGTTGAATGGTTTGTACGTAATGTCACTTATATTGGGTTTAGAAATACCCCTTAAGGGGGATAAGAGGTATACTATATTAGGAAATCATTAAAATATTGTAAAACTATAGACAATTCAATCGTTTATTAATTTAATTAATTTCAATACAAAAGCAATTGAATTGTATTTTCGTCCAAAAGGAGGCGTTTTTCAGTGATTTTAAGTCCATTTACTTTATTATATGAATAAAAACCCAATCCTTTGGTTTCAAAAACATTTTTGTTTTGTTTTGATTTTTAAAATATTTTTTAATGAGTTTTGTTTTGTTTAAAAAAATAAAATCAAAATTATTGTCAAATCCATTATTAATTAAATTGAATTTAGCGGTTAATAAAATGGGATTAAAGTATTTGAGGTAATATAGCCTTGTTAAATGTTGCCTTGTTCAATATAGCCTTGTTCAGTATAGCCTTGTTGAATCTATTGAATCTATTTTGCCATTGATTTGATGAAAATGTTTGCAATTATTTCAACATTTAATCAATTGTTAGACAAAAGAGAAACTATTGATTGGTTTCTATGACAACAATATAAGAGGTTATTATGTTTTCACACAATATTTGATTAGTTTTTCAAAACTATTATAAAATTAATTATATTTTTCATCAAATGATTGAATCAATGAATAAATGGTTTATATATTAATCACTCTATCAGTGAATCATTTGCCCCTTAATCGATGAATTTGTCAAAAACCCCCTTTTGTAGTCATAATGTGTTTACGGAGAGAGAGGACACTCAGAGGACTCGGTCATCGAGTCTTACCCGAAGACTAATGTCTTTGTCTTTGAAACCAAATAAAGACAAAAAGAGTGAAAAGTATTTGTCTTTCAAAAAGATTGACATAAAATACATGAGGTTTTCATTCAAAGGGTTTTAAATGTTATATAAAGTAATGTTTTTTTAATACCCTTTCAGTCAATCGGAAGCCATTAAAGTGGACGAAGAGTTGTTCAATGATTACGGCTTTAGTTTGGATCAGTTGATGGAATTGGCGGGACTTAGTGTGGCCTCAGCTGTGGTCAAGTCATACCCCTGTGTTAAGGGCGACCCAACTGTCCTCATATGTTGCGGTCCCGGCAATAACGGTGGCGACGGTTTGGTGGCCGCACGTCATCTCAAACTCTTTGTAAGACTAATCACTAAAATTTGATTGAAAACTAACCCAAACCTAATCCAAACCCAACAGGGATTCAAACCCACAGTCTATTACCCAAAACCAGGGAATTCCCAAATATTTAAGAATTTGGTGAAACAATGCCAGGAATTTGATATCCATTTCCTCTCATACTTACCACAAGAAACACATCTCATCACAGATACATATAGTCTTATAATTGATGCCATATTTGGGTTCAGTTATAGGCCTCCACTTCGGCCCCAATTCGCTGAAGTGCTCACAAAGATGGTTGAGTGCGGGGCCAGTGGTCTACCGATCATTAGTATAGACATTCCCAGCGGTTGGGACGTAGAGAACGGCCCGCCATCTGATGAAACACCGGTTCTGAAACCCGATTGTTTGGTGTCATTAACGGCACCCAAAAAGTGCGCCAAATATTTCAATGGGAAGTATCATTGGTTGGGCGGGAGGTTCATACCACCTAACCTTGCTCAAAGATATGAACTCAATCTCATGGAATACCCGGAAACAGATCAATGCGTTTTGATTCACAAAAACGATTAAAACATTCAATTATTAAAACATTTTTTGATTTTGTTTTCAATTTATTTGTTATTAATTTCAAACTATTTTTATTAAATAAATGCAAAGAAGTCTTAAGTTTACCACAAATTGTGACAAAATTATGGAAACAATTGAATGAATGAAAGATTAAATTAAATCTTATTTTAATTAAAAAAATAAACTTAATTTAATTCAAAATGATTGATACATATTACAACCAAGGTGATAATTGTTTATTGTGTTATTCATTCAGCAGTTTAATTGAATAAATTGTACCAAGTTGCAATTTGCAAATCATTACTTTAACTCTATGTTGACTTTTCCTCATAAACTAAACTGAGTCTGAAAGCCATTGAATTGTTTTTAGGGATAAAACGATAAAAAGCTTTTGATTTTATGTAAAAATATTTGAATAAATGTTTTGATATAAAAATATTGAGTATATTATCATATTATTCATTGAAATGACCTTCAAATTCAAATTCTTGAACGTTTATAATAAAGTCTGCTTATTTCAAGATGGCGACCTTGCTTATTGTGTTTTAATAAAAGGTAGACAATTATTAAAATTAAAAATTAATTGAATAAAACATATATTTTGTGAATATATAACACACTTTACTAGATTTAGCAAAAGTATCTTGAACACATTCCTCACATATTTTATCATTGATTTACATTTTTAAAAGTTATATTAAATTGTAATCAATAAAGCTATAATAATTTAATCTATTTTAGTTACCCTGTTAATTGCAATATCAACAAGAATAATTAATATCATCATTGTTAATTCTATAATTTCGATAAATTGGAATTAATCTTGTTCAATCAACTGCTTATAACACTAATATATATTCAATTAATCTCTATATTTGTGTTTAAATTGAAAAATCAATGAAATGTCAGTTACTTTGTCAACGATTTTACGATTCTTTGTCAAAAATGGAGGAATATTTCAATCGCTATATCAGACGATACCCTCTATAAAACATTGGTGCCAATCGTACTTGCTCAATTTTGAACTTATAATTATACATTCTCGTTCTGCATGAATGCAAATAATTGTAATCAATTGTTAATTATATATATTTTGTGTTTCATTGTATTAAAACTTCAAATAATTTGAATTTAGTATAAATTTTGTGAAATGTTTTCAATTTATTTAATTATATAATAAATCATTGGTTTTATTGAATAAAACGATTAATTAATCAAAATTATAGTCAATTTAATGCACATCTGATAAGAAGTTATTCAAATTCAGTGGAAAAGTCAATCGGACGGGTAGTTAAGGACTGTTTAAGTGATTGAAGTCTTGGCCCAAAGCATACGAAAGCATTAATTCTGTTGTATTCATAAAACTAAGGGTGACTTCACTTTTGTATGCCTTCAGTGGCAATGATTTTAATCCTAAAACAGGCTTTGATTGAAACGACTATAAAGTTTTGCATAACAGAGGTCTTCAGCTCTTCTTAATATAAAACTATTTGTAATAACCGTTTGGTTTTCTTATTCAAGAGAAGCACTCGAATAAAATGTGAATAATGAGAAACAGTGAGTGTCTGGATGTCTGTCCCTCAAACTAAGCGCAGTTAAGGTTACGATCGCATACTTATCAGTCGATGGCAAAAAAAAAGTTGAAAGAGAGCCGGACTTCACATCATTTCATCTGATTTGTGCACCAAATGATAAATAAGTGAATACTTTGACTACACTTTGACTACAGTTCGACCAAAACGTCTTTGAATTGAATTTTTGTATAAAATTATTGAAGTTTTTATGTTATGTTTGAAATTATATTTTGATAAATAACTCTATAAATGTGTGAATCGTTTTATATATGCTTTTATGTGAACATAAATAAATTCATCCCTTTTTTCAAGCAATCATTTGTTGGCCTTATCTTCAATCCACTGGTCTTATCCACCATATCATCAAAAATAACAAATGAATTGGTTTTTGAATAAATAAATAATTTTAATGAAAGGTTATTCAGTGAACGAAAGGGTTATTCAGTGAACGAAAGGGTTATTCAGTGAACGAAATGGTTATTCAGTGAACGAATAAATATTTATTCAATCTTTGGATGAATTGATTGTTTCAACAATCAGTTACTAATCGCACAAATGTTTGATAAGAATTGTGAAGAACTCGTTATAAACTTTATGTAAATTTCATTATTATTATTATTATTTATAACATTTAATCCGCAAAATGAACAATGTCATTTTTGTCCAATAATATGCGATTGAAAGCTAAAGAGTAATTGAATTATTAATTGAAAACAAAATTATATGAAAGTTAACTAATTTTGTGTTTAACATAAAATTATAAACTTATTATTCACTCAACTCATTGGGAAAATAAACAAATATTAGGGGAAGAGGAAAGTCATTCAATTCCTTACACTTTAAATGCAGTTATTGTTAACACTTTTAACAGTTTATTGAGGAAAACATTACTTAATAAGACTATAATTATTCAAATCTTTTGTTATTCAGTTGAAAATATATTTCATAAATAAATGCATTTTCTTTTCCTTTGTTTTCATTCAATTTTAAATAATTAATTAAATGTCAAAAAAAAGTCAAAATTATTTTCAAAATACTGCTATTCTTTGCCTCAAAAAGGTTTGGATTGAAAAATAAAAGTTAAGTGTTTTTAGTGAATAATAGACTAAAAGTGGACTTTTATTCCTTATATTCTTTAAATATTAAATCAAAACAAAATTTATTTGTTTTATGAAATTGAAAATACAGTGAAATAATTGATTCAATGAAACAATCAATTAAACGATTTTTAATAGTTTATTATTATTACTAAGAAAATCATAAAATAATTGATTTTAATATATTAAACAATAATTGAATTTTCAATCAAATGTCAAACAAACGGATAATCATTATCTGATTCTGGATATGAAGTAATAATTTTAAAAATGAGTTAATTATTACTTCATATTCAAAATCATTCAAATTTCAATGGGTTTATTAAAATAAGATTTAAATAAAGAGGAAATTATGTTGAGGTTAAACTTAATTTTACTTAATTAAGTGATCAAGGAAAAGTTAGTATTAATTGAATTAATTCTTATCCGTTTATACAATATTTCAAAATTGAGATTAAATTATTTATTTTTTGACAAAAAAATGTTTAATTAATAATTACCGGTAAGTGATTTGATTGACGAGTTTGAATGATTAATGAATGAGCTTGAATAATTTGAATAATTTAAATAATAACAGAGTTTCAATGATTAATGAAATTTAAGACAAAATAAAAATTTGTTTATTGAATACAAAATTCATTGAAAAATGATTTTTATTTGATTTATATTTAATATTAATATTGATTTGAAATATAAAATAGGATTTCATGAATACATTGAATGCAAGAGTTTTGATATTTTAGTAATGAATAAAAACCTATAGAGGTTTGAATTTTATCAATCTATTGAAGGTGAAATCAGAATATGCCGAAAGCTCTGTGTAATTCATTACTCATTAGCATTTTAGGCACCAGTGGTTTCACACAATTATTTAAATTACTTGAAATTGAAAGTAAGATTAGAAACACAATAAAGACATTCAAATAAAATCCCCAAAAAAGACTTAAAATTTAAATTCAATTCAATGTTAGCTTATATTTAAAGGTATTTTCAAACAGATAAACAGTTTTTACTTTAATTGAAACGTAAAAATGGATTAATTGTTATAATTGTGTGAAATATAACTCAAATATAAACTTAAGAATGAATTTTAAGTTATTTTACAAAAGTTTGAAAATTTTGAAAACAATTTATTTATTAAATGCATAAAAATGTTTGAATTTTTTATGAATTAACAAAATTGAAGATATTTTTGAATATAATTTGAATTATAGTTCAGTTATTGTCGTTAATTTGATTGCAATAAAATTCATTTGATTTACGCTTTGTTTCAAATATTATTGACTATTATTAGGAATATTAAACACATGTCTACCGATAAGACAAACCCTTAGGAGTGAAGTGTTGTAAAGCCATAATTCAATTGATTGATTGTAAGCCACATAATAATAAGACAACCGTTCAGTGAATGGATAGCACTGTTTGGTCGCCAATAATAAAAGAGTATTTTTTTGAAGCCATACTATTGGCCTCTAAAGTGAAGAATAGAGTCGTCCCTCACATTGAGAGAGGAATATATGAGAGAACTGTTGGTCTTTGAGCGCAACCGTCGAGAGAGTCAGTCTCTGGCGCTAAAGATATTTCAAATGCGATGAATGAATAGATGGCAGGGATGGCAGGGAAGGCCTTCCCTGGCAGTGATCGCAGACCAGAATACCAGAGAATCGACAAAATTTATGCATTCAATGCATGAACTGGTTGTGTAGATAAGAGCTAATTCCAAGTGGTTTCCTGTGCTGCACAGGCAGTGCATCTGTTATCTCTGCACATCTAAATTGGTGCACATCTGAAGTCAACTGCAATTGAATTCAGGTTTCACTTTGAGTGCGACTCGGATTGCAATTTAAGCCCAAAATTACGTACTTTTGGACCAAATCTGCAAAATATACCAAAAGATGAATAAATTATTTAAAGAATGAAATAAAAACTTAATTATTATTTCAATGTTTAAAAACTCATTGAAAGACGCCTTTCCTTTGAGGCATAATTTGTTTGATGTTTTTAGAGCTCATATTTGTCTTAATATAACTGATATATCCTTTCATATGTTTCCTCTCAATCGCTCTCTCAGTTTGTCTTTCAATGTCTTAGACATCAAAAGACGTGAAGAATGTCGGCATTCGGTGACTGAAGAGAAAGGTTTGCGGTTTAGATATCGACAGATATTCTCACATACAGTGTATTGAATAGATATACAGTGTGTGATCACATATACCCACATATACTCACATTTATTCACATATAATATCATTACAAACATTGAATAGCATTAAACACATAAAGCAATGAAATGTTTATTTTGAATGAAAGCAGTGCTAAATAACTGAGCCTTAAGTCTGTGTTGAAGGCATTTGTTTAAATTAAATCAATGATTATAATTATGAGCACTGTTAGCACTGCTTTCCCTTTTCGGCACCAGATATGCAGAACCCAGTGCTGAGCCGATAGTTAAATAAATGGGTTATATTTAAAGACAAATTCTTTGGTTCAGGATTTGTGAACTCAAGACTCAATTCATTGCTATTTATTTGAAATCTATTTTATTTCAATGCCTTTCGTTTGAAGTGAGTTATGATAGGAGTCTAAGAGACAGCAGTTCCACAGTTCCAACAGTTCCAGTTCATCCCAATCTGATATATTGAATGCAATAATCATAGCCCCTGGCAAAAAATATTAGTCTCTCTCTCTCTCTCTCTCTCTCTCTCTCTCTCTCTCTCTCTCTCTAT